>JAVALU010002416.1:0-170000 GCA_030770095.1 Gila robusta
CTTCAGGGATGCGTTGTCGTCCATGCGCAGGTCCTTCATCAGATCTGGATATGGCCTGGATCCGGCGGACTGCGGTAAACCTCGGGATAAACAGAGAGACTAATATTAGCGTAGACGCCATCCTTCTTATGATGTACAAAGTACATCAGGATTTATGGGAAGTGTTCCCGGTGCCGGCTGATCTAAACTATGCAGCCTAAAATTGAATTATAGAAGTCTATAATGTGTTATGTGTATGCTAAGCCAAAGAGATGTGTTTTTAGTCTAGATTATAACTGACAGACTGTGTTCCAAATTGTTCCAAAGTTTTGATGCTAAATAGGAAAAGGATCTACCGCCAGCAGTCGATTTAGATATTCTAGGTATTATCAACTGGCCCGAATTTTGAGATCGCAGTAGACGCGAAGGACTATAACGCGTTAAGAGCTCGCTCAAGTACAGGGGAGCTAAACCATTTAGTGCTTTGTAAGTAATCAGCAATATTTTAAAATTTATACGATGTATAATAGGGAGCCAATGCAGCGTTGACAGAACCGGGCTAATATGATCATACTTCCTGGTTCTGGTAAGAACTCTAGCGGCTGCGTTTTGGACCAACTGTAGTTTATGTATTAAACGTGCAGGGCAACCACCCAGTAGAGCATTACAATAATCTAGCCTTGATGTCATGAACGCATGAACCAATTGTTCTGCATTTTTCATCGAGAGCATATGACGTAATTTATATATATTTTTAAGATGAAAAAATGCAGTTTTACAGATACTAGTCACGTGACTTTCAAATGAAAGATTGGTATCAAAGAGCACACCCAGGTTCCTAACCGACGACGAGGGCTTGACAGAGCAGCCATCAAGTGTTAGACGGTATTCTAGGTTATTACGTGAGGACGTTTTTTGTCCAATAATTAGAATCTCTGTTTTTTCAGAATTAAGTAGTAGGAAATTACTAGTCATCCAGTTTTTTATATCAGCTATGCATTCCGTTAATGTTGTGGATTGGTAAGTTTCGTCAGGGCGTGAGGAAATACAGAGCTGAGTATCATCAGCATAACAGTGAAAACTAATGCCATGCTTCCTAATGATATCTCCTAAGGGTAGCATGTACAGAGTGAACAGCAACGGTCCTAGTACTGAGCCTTGTGGTACACCATACTGAACTTTTGACCGATAAGACATCTCTTCATTTACTGCTACAAACTGATAATGGTCAGATAAGTATGATTTAAACCATGCTAGTGCAATTCCACTAATGCCAACATAATTTTCGAGTCTATTTAAAAGAATGTTGTGGTCGATAGTGTCAAATGCAGCACTAAGATCGAGTAGCACTAATAGAGATATACAACCACGATCGGATAAGAGCAAATCATTTGTGACTCTAATGAGAGCTGTCTCAATACTATGATACGGTCTAAATCCTGATTGAAAATTCTCACAGATACCATAGTTGTGAAGATACCACCTTTTCTAGTATCTTTGTCCCGCAAGACATACAGGTGAAACTCGAAAAATTAGAATATCCTGCAAAAGTTATAATTTTGATGATTATGGCTTACAGCTTATGAAAACCCCAAATACAAAATCTCAAAAAATTCGAATATTACATGAAATCAATTAAAAAAAAGGATTTTAAATGCAGAAATGTCGGCCCTCTGAGAGGTATAATCATCCATATGTATATAGTTATATATACTAAATATATTAGTTCCACTTTTTAATTTGAATTACATGAACTTTTGCACGATATTCTAATTTTTTGAGTTTCACCTGTAATGTCCCGCATTTCAGTTATGTCTATTATTATTAGTCTTTTTTTCATCCCTAAAATTACAGTACCACAGTAAGAAATATAATAAAAACGGTGCCTGGCATTTAAAAATCTATTTGTGCAGCCGTCATGTTCTAGTTGTGGAAATAAACAACATACGCAATCGTGGAGAGAGGTTTTCCCGCTGACGACAACTAAATGGACAGCGCAAAGAAATAAGTGCAGGCCTCATCAAAGTCTGTAAACACAGCTATACCAGCAAGAATTTCATCTCACATTCTGGATAAGAACCTCAAGAGCTGCTCAAATTGATGATGGGGCGGCAGTGGCTCAGTGGTTCATGTAGGTTGTCTACAAACCGAAAGGTTGGTGGTTCGATCCCCGGTTCCACTTGACCAAGTGTCGAGGTGTCCATGAGCAAGACACCTAACCCCAGCTGCTCCCGACGAGCTGGATGGTGTCTTGCATGGCTGACACCGCCGTCGGTGTATGAATGAGTGAGTGAATGGGTGAACGTGAGGTAAATATGTAAAGCGCTTTGGTGGCCATTGGGTCTGTGAAAGCGCTATATAAATGCAGTCCATTTACCATTTAAAGCATGCAATCATTCATCCTGATGGCAAATATTTCCAACGAACATGCACCGATGCCATGGATGCTCGAGCAACTACAGAAAAGCCAGCTGAGCAGAGAAAGTTTAAATCACACCTGCTAGCGCACCCCTTAACATGTTTACGTACTAGGTCAGTAGGCGGTAGAGGACACTGTTTTGTGGCTGTTCGAACACATTCAACCACATGAGCATCTACTCTATGAAAGCAATCTGGTCGAATGCGTTTGACTACCTCTGGAAGTGGCCAAAAATAGACAAGCTCTTTACCACAGTCCACTGGTGATCTGATTTACAAAAATGCTTCTTAGTACCAGGTGTAAACTAGGCCTTGGACAACTACCTCGTTGGGATACAACAGTTAAGTGATTAATGCTTAAATGAAAGCAGTCTACTTTTCAATAAACATTACTGGGACTAGCCTGAAAAAAAGTACTTCAAAAACTGGGATAAAATCAGTCAACCTGCACTCATCCTTTATCCCAAGATATGATTCTATACTTGCGTGACCTTAGAGGGGTTTGGGCATAATAGATGCAGTTATGCTAGTCCAGCCATAAAGTCGTATGTAAAGCCAAAATTTGATATGTGAAACATGAACAGGGGCCCAAGTTAACAACTAGAACTTGGCAAATAGTAAAGTTAAATGGCTTAGGCAGAAACTTGGTTCGTTTAGTTCAAGTCAAGAATCTCAATGCACCAAAGAAAAAGGGTTTAGTAGTGCAGCCCTAGAAGTCAAACAGAGAACAGTCATGAAACATCCAACTCCAGTCAGAAATGAAGACCAAAGAGAAACGTGTTGAGTTTCATGAAGTTTATTAAAACACTAAAATTCACTTGACCAGGATAACTTCTCCACTAGACACCACAGTTTGCCCACTAGAGACGGTCTTGACGTGCGTGTCTCTTCCTGTAAAAAGTGGTAGAAGCATGAGGGGCATTTAAATAAATTCTCAGTTCCTGAAGTCAACTTCCAGCAAGCACTCACTTTTCCTAGTGCAACTTTGCTCACAGGAGCCAGAGGAGGGATGGCACACCGCTGTACTACAGTGGATGAAGATCTAACAGAGGGGGGAAAGGGTTAAGCCATAGAATTCACTGTAAAAAGCACTTATATTAAGGGTTGAGGTAAGGCTGCAGAGCATACGGTTTCCTGCAGAGGAGCCAGTGATGCTGGATCTACAAATGTGAACATCTTCACAACAAAGCGCTTGTAGTGGGTCGGGAACTGAAGACCAGATGATCCAGCCACTGGAACCAATGTGGTCAGGTAACGATCATCCTGGTAAGGGCATCTGAAAGGCAAAGAGGCAGTCAGAAATGCCTTACAGCACACTAGATGGATAAAGACTTGCCTTACTCACCCATCAACCAGAAGATCCCATTGGGGTAGACTGAGTGGACTGGGGGTTGATGTGGCCCAGCAATGTCCCAGCATCAGGACAATGTTGGGGTCGGTCCTCTCCAAAATGTGCACCTCAACATACACAGGCTCCCGCAGGACTTTTGTAACTGGATAATCAGCATCACTGTAGTAGGACGTGTACGCCTCGTCCCCTGAGGAAGAATGCAGTGTTTAACTAGAAACTGGAGTTTTAGAAAGGCTTTAGGCATACTTGGGACAAACACTTACCTTCTGCACAGCCTTTGGTGACACATTGACCGTTTGCCAGTCTAAGCTCCACCCTGAGGGGTCCAGGAGCAGCTACTGGTGGAGGTGGAGGAACGGTGTTGACCTCCACAACCAGAGCTTCCACAGAGGTACCAGAGTACCTACACTGGAAGAGAAGCCTGGACAACAAACAGTGAGCTTGTAGCATTTGTCAATGATTCCCATTTATGATAAAGCATACATCACTTACTCAAAATGGCTGTCCCTCGTGATGGAACCAAGTGGTCCGATACCCACTTCATATGAGGAGGTCATTCTGTTTTCATACACCACATACCCACTGTCCTCCTGCAAATAGTAACATTGTTGGCATCCAATCCATTCTAAGCCATGCAGAACAAAACCACAAGCAGCTACTCGCCATCATGCTTGTGCCACATGCAGTGACAGGGAACTGGTATATAGCAAAGAAAGGTGTGGATCCCACAGGACTGCAAGCTGGATCATTTCCACCCTGGAGACGGACTGAATCCAGGCTCAATCGAGGCAGCGTAACATCTCTAGCCACCACTACCACAAACTGCCCATCTCTTATACACTGGACAGTCACTGGAACGAGTTACAAGAGCAGGTTATTGCTGAGGATCAGTTTAACATGAATGCCTCTACATTGACTCTACACTCTTACCTGCCTTCCCATAGTAACACTGCTGGCCATTAAAGCAGCAGTTGATAGCAGCACACTCAGCACCACTGATACCAGGTGGTCCACATTGGATCTGCTCATAATCAGCTACAGTACATTTGTCAAGGGGCTCTGCCTTTGCCACTGGCTGCTTAGGCTGAAACTGCTGACTAGCTTGTTGAACTAACTGAGGAAACTGCTGACTTGCTTGTTGAACTGACTGAGGAAACTGTTGACTAGCTTGTTGTTGAACTAACGGAGGAAACTGTTGACTAGCTTGTTGTTGAACTAACGGAGGAAACTGTTGACTACCTTGTTGTTGAACTGACTGTTGAAACTGCTGAGGAAACTGTTGACTAGCTTGCTGTTGAACTGGCTTTTGAAACTGCTGAGGAAACTGTTGACTAGCTTGCTGTTGAACTGGCTTTTGAACCAGCTGAGGAAACGGTTGACTAGCTTGCTGTTGAACTGGCTTTTGAACCTGCTGAGGAAACCATTGGCTAGCTTGCTGTTGAACCAGCTGAGGAAACTGTTGACTAGCTTGTTGAACTGACTGTTGAAACTGCTGAGGGAACTGTTGACTAGCTTGCTGTTGAACTGGCTTTTGAACCTGCTGAGGAAACCATTGACTAGCTTGCTGTTGAACCAGCTGAGGAAACTGTTGACTAGCTTGTTGAAACTGCTGAGGGAACTGTTGACTAGCTTGTTGTTGAACTGGCTTTTGAACCTGCTGGGGAAACCATTGACTAGCTTGCTGTTGAACTGGCTTCTGAAACCGCTGGTCAGTTTGCTGGAACATCAGAGCTTGAGGATTCTGGGGCAGATCACTCCACTTCGGAACAGCATGACAGAAAGCACAGAACCAAACACAAAGTGCCAGAGACTGAACAGCACACCAGCTTCCTGCCATTGTTCAACAGCTAGTCACACTGCTGAGATGCTGCCCTTCGGTCTTTTTGTACTCTACAGACTTTGGCTAATTAATGATAATCCCGCCCTCTTCATTAACAGTCATGATTCTCCAGACTTGCACGAGTGGGAGTTTATGCAACTAGGTGATTCTATTGTTTCTTAAAAGTCAATTTTTCTTGTTTTCCCACCCTTTTGAACATACATAAAACCACATTGAGCTGAATTCAGAATAGTATGCTAGTACTATTTCTGCCATTCTGAATTCAGCCTTTTTTTATCCTTCAGTAGCTGAATATTATATTAGAAGTTTTAGCTATTCTGGATTGTTTTTTTCTTTGAAACACATCATAGAGTTCTCATGGCAACAGGCCTGTACATTCAGGGTATGATTAAATAACGACGATGTACTAAAAACAGAAACGTTTTTCCTTTGATATCTTCGTGGGCAGATGACAACATAGGATGACCACCTCTCCCGCATTCTGCGGGACAGTCCCGAAATTGTGAGTTTTGTCAAGTCAAGTCAAGTCACCTTTATTTATATAGCGCTTTTTACAATACAGATTGTTTCAAAGCAGCTTTACAGAGATAACAGGAAAATAATGTTGTAATAGTATTGTTAAATACAAAATTAAATGTCCCCAACTAAGCAAGCCAAAAGCCAATGGCGACAAAGGCAAGGAACCAAAACTCCATCAGGTGACAGAATGGAGAAAAAAACCTTGGGAGAACCCAGGCTCAGTCAGGGGGCCAGTCCTCCTTTGGCCAATGAACGAACAGTGTATGATTATGATTCAGGCAGCATTATAGGTAAGAAGTCAGATGGGATCAGAACTTTCACAATATTTATCCAGTTGGAGTATGGAGTCGAGTTTGTTGAGGTGTCCATGAGGGGTTGATGAGGCTGGCACTTCAGGGATGCGTTGTCGTCCATGCGCAGGTCCTTCATCAGATCTGGATATGGCCTGGATCCGGCGGACTGCGGTAAACCTCGGGATAAACAGAGAGACTAATATTAGCGTAGACGCCATCCTTCTTAGGATGTACAAAGTACATCAGGATTTATGGGAAGTGTTCCCGGTGCCGGCTGATCTAAACTATGCAGCCTAAAATTGAATTATAGAAGTCTATAATGTGTTATGTGTATGCTAAGCCAAAGAGATGTGTTTTTAGTCTAGATTTGAACTGACAGACTGTGTCTGCTTCCCGGACCATGTTAGGAAGATTGTTCCAAAGTTTTGATGCTAAATAGGAAAAGGATCTACCGCCAGCAGTCGATTTAGATATTCTAGGTATTATCAACTGGCCCGAATTTTGAGATCGCAGTAGACGCGAAGGACTATAACGCGTTAAGAGCTCGCTCAAGTACAGGGGAGCTAAACCATTTAGTGCTTTGTAAGTAATCAGCAATATTTTAAAATTTATACGATGTATAATAGGGAGCCAATGCAGCGTTGACAGAACCGGGCTAATATGGTCATACTTCCTGGTTCTGGTAAGAACTCTAGCGGCTGCGTTTTGGACCAACTGTAGTTTATGTATTAAACGTGCAGGGCAACCACCCAGTAGAGCATTACAATAATCTAGCCTTGATGTCATGAACGCATGAACCAATTGTTCTGCATTTTTCATCGAGAGCATATGACGTAATTTATATATATTTTTAAGATGAAAAAATGCAGTTTTACAGATACTAGTCACGTGACTTTCAAATGAAAGATTGGTATCAAAGAGCACACCCAGGTTCCTAACCGACGACGAGGGCTTGACAGAGCAGCCATCAAGTGTTAGACGGTATTCTAGGTTATTACGTGAGGACGTTTTTTGTCCAATAATTAGAATCTCTGTTTTTTCAGAATTAAGTAGCAGGAAATTACTAGTCATCCAGTTTTTTATATCAGCTATGCATTCCGTTAATTTTGTGGATTGGTAAGTTTCGTCAGGGCGTGAGGAAATACAGAGCTGAGTATCATCAGCATAACAGTGAAAACTAATGCCATGCTTCCTAATGATATCTCCTAAGGGTAGCATGTACAGAGTGAACAGCAACGGTCCTAGGACTGAGCCTTGTGGTACACCATACTGAACTTTTGACCGATAAGACATCTCTTCATTTACTGCTACAAACTGATAATGGTCAGATAAGTATGATTTAAACCATGCTAGTGCAATTCCACTAATGCCAACATAATTTTCGAGTCTATTTAAAAGAATGTTGTGGTCGATAGTGTCAAATGCAGCACTAAGATCGAGTAGCACTAATAGAGATATACAACCACGATCGGATAAGAGCAAATCATTTGTGACTCTAATGAGAGCTGTCTCAATACTATGATACGGTCTAAATCCTGATTGAAAATTCTCACAGATACCATAGTTGTGAAGATACCGCCTTTTCTAGTATCTTTGTCCCGCAAGACATACAGGTGAAACTCGAAAAATTAGAATATCCTGCAAAAGTTATAATTTTGATGATTATGGCTTACAGCTTATGAAAACCCCAAATACAAAATCTCAAAAAATTCGAATATTACATGAAATCAATTAAAAAAAAGGATTTTAAATGCAGAAATGTCGGCCCTCTGAGAGGTATAATCATCCATATGTATATAGTTATATATACTAAATATATTAGTTCCACTTTTTAATTTGAATTACATGAACTTTTGCACGATATTCTAATTTTTTGAGTTTCACCTGTAGTGTCCCGCATTTCAGTTATGTCTATTATTATTAGTCTTTTTTTCATCCCTAAAATTACAATACCACAGTAAGAAATATAATAAAAACGGTGCCTGGCATTTAAAAATCTATTTGTGCAGCCGTCATGTTCTAGTTGTGGAAATAACCAACATAGGCAATCGTGGAGAGAGGTTTTCCCGCTGACGACAACTAAATGGACAGCGCAAAGAAATAAGTGCAGGCCTCATCAAAGTCTGTAAACACAGCTATACCAGCAAGAATTTCATCTCACATTCTGGATAAGAACCTCAAGAGCTGCTCAAATTGATGATTTAAAGCATGCAATCATTCATCCTGATGGCAAATATTTCCAACGAACATGCACCGATGCCATGGATGCTCAAGCAACTACGGAAAAGCCGGCTAAGCAGAGAAAGTTTAAATCACACCTGCTAGCGCACCCCTTAAAATGTTTACGTACTAGGTCAGTAGGCGGTAGAGGACACTGTTTTGCAGCTGTTCGAACACATTCAACCACATGAGCATCTACTCTATGAAAGCAATCTGGTCGAACGCGTTTGACTACCTCTAGAAGTGGCCAAAAATAGACAAGCTCTTTACCACAGTCCACTGGTGATCTGATTTACAAAAATGCTTCTTAGTACCAGGTGTAAACTAGGCCTTGGACAACTACCTCGTTGGGATACAACAGTTAAGTGATTAATGCTTAAATGAAAGCAGTCTACTTTTCAATAAACATTACTGGGACTAGCCTGAAAAAAAGTACTTCAAAAACTGGGATAAAATCAGTCAACCTGCACTCATCCTTTATCCCAAGATATGATTCTATACTTGCGTGACCTTAGAGGGGTTTGGGCATAATAGATGCAGTTATGCTAGTCCAGCCATAAAGTCGTATGTAAAGCCAAAATTTGATATGTGAAACATGAACAGGGGCCCAAGTTAACAACTAGAACTTGGCAAATAGTAAAGTTAAATGGCTTAGGCAGAAACTTGGTTCGTTTAGTTCAAGTCAAGAATCTCAATGCACCAAAGAAAAAGGGTTTAGTAGTGCAGCCCTAGAAGTCAAACAGAGAACAGTCATGAAACATCCAACTCCAGTCAGAAATGAAGACCAAAGAGAAACGTGTTGAGTTTCATGAAGTTTATTAAAACACTAAAATTCACTTGACCAGGATAACTTCTCCACTAGACACCACAGTTTGCCCACTAGAGACGGTCTTGACGTGCGTGTCTCTTCCTGTAAAAAGTGGTAGAAGCATGAGGGGCATTTAAATAAATTCTCAGTTCCTGAAGTCAACTTCCAGCAAGCACTCACTTTTCCTAGTGCAACTTTGCTCACAGGAGCCAGAGGAGGGATGGCACACCGCTGTACTACAGTGGATGAAGATCTAACAGAGGGGGGAAAGGGTTAAGCCATAGAATTCACTGTAAAAAGCACTTATATTAAGGGTTGAGGTAAGGCTGCAGAGCATACGGTTTCCTGCAGAGGAGCCAGTGATGCTGGATCTACAAATGTGAACATCTTCACAACAAAGCGCTTGTAGTGGGTCGGGAACTGAAGACCAGATGATCCAGCCACTGGAACCAATGTGGTCAGGTAACGATCATCCTGGTAAGGGCATCTGAAAGGCAAAGAGGCAGTCAGAAATGCCTTACAGCACACTAGATGGATAAAGACTTGCCTTACTCACCCATCAACCAGAAGATCCCATTGGGGTAGACTGAGTGGACTGGGGGTTGATGTGGCCCAGCAATGTCCCAGCATCAGGACAATGTTGGGGTCGGTCCTCTCCAAAATGTGCACCTCAACATACACAGGCTCCCGCAGGACTTTTGTAACTGGATAATCAGCATCACTGTAGTAGGACGTGTACGCCTCGTCCCCTGAGGAAGAATGCAGTGTTTAACTAGAAACTGGAGTTTTAGAAAGGCTTTAGGCATACTTGGGACAAACACTTACCTTCTGCACAGCCTTTGGTGACACATTGACCGTTTGCCAGTCTAAGCTCCACCCTGAGGGGTCCAGGAGCAGCTACTGGTGGGGTGGAGGAACGGTGTTGACCTCCACAACCAGAGCTTCCACAGAGGTACCAGAGTACCTACACTGGAAGAGAAGCCTGGACAACAAACAGTGAGCTTGTAGCATTTGTCAATGATTCCCATTTATGATAAAGCATACATCACTTACTCAAAATGGCTGTCCCTCGTGATGGAACCAAGTGGTCCGATACCCACTTCATATGAGGAGGTCATTCTGTTTTCATACACCACATACCCACTGTCCTCCTGCAAATAGTAACATTGTTGGCATCCAATCCATTCTAAGCCATGCAGAACAAAACCACAAGCAGCTACTCGCCATCATGCTTGTGCCACATGCAGTGACAGGGAACTGGTATATAGCAAAGAAAGGTGTGGATCCCACAGGACTGCAAGCTGGATCATTTCCACCCTGGAGACGGACTGAATCCAGGCTCAATCGAGGCAGCGTAACATCTCTAGCCACCACTACCACAAACTGCCCATCTCTTATACACTGGACAGTCACTGGAACGAGTTACAAGAGCAGGTTATTGCTGAGGATCAGTTTAACATGAATGCCTCTACATTGACTCTACACTCTTACCTGCCTTCCCATAGTAACACTGCTGGCCATTAAAGCAGCAGTTGATAGCAGCACACTCAGCACCACTGATACCAGGTGGTCCACATTGGATCTGCTCATAATCAGCTACAGTACATTTGTCAAGGGGCTCTGCCTTTGCCACTGGCTGCTTAGGCTGAAACTGCTGACTAGCTTGTTGAACTAACTGAGGAAACTGCTGACTTGCTTGTTGAACTGACTGAGGAAACTGTTGACTAGCTTGTTGTTGAACTAACGGAGGAAACTGTTGACTAGCTTGTTGTTGAACTAACGGAGGAAACGGTTGACTACCTTGTTGTTGAACTGACTGTTGAAACTGCTGAGGAAACTGTTGACTAGCTTGCTGTTGAACTGGCTTTTGAAACTGCTGAGGAAACTGTTGACTAGCTTGCTGTTGAACTGGCTTTTGAACCAGCTGAGGAAACGGTTGACTAGCTTGCTGTTGAACTGGCTTTTGAACCTGCTGAGGAAACCATTGGCTAGCTTGCTGTTGAACCAGCTGAGGAAACTGTTGACTAGCTTGTTGAACTGACTGTTGAAACTGCTGAGGGAACTGTTGACTAGCTTGCTGTTGAACTGGCTTTTGAACCTGCTGAGGAAACCATTGACTAGCTTGCTGTTGAACCAGCTGAGGAAACTGTTGACTAGCTTGTTGAAACTGCTGAGGGAACTGTTGACTAGCTTGTTGTTGAACTGGCTTTTGAACCTGCTGGGGAAACCATTGACTAGCTTGCTGTTGAACTGGCTTCTGAAACCGCTGGTCAGTTTGCTGGAACATCAGAGCTTGAGGATTCTGGGGCAGATCACTCCACTTCGGAACAGCATGACAGAAAGCACAGAACCAAACACAAAGTGCCAGAGACTGAACAGCACACCAGCTTCCTGCCATTGTTCAACAGCTAGTCACACTGCTGAGATGCTGCCCTTCGGTCTTTTTGTACTCTACAGACTTTGGCTAATTAATGATAATCCCGCCCTCTTCATTAACAGTCATGATTCTCCAGACTTGCACGAGTGGGAGTTTATGCAACTAGGTGATTCTATTGTTTCTTAAAAGTCAATTTTTCTTGTTTTCCCACCCTTTTGAACATACATAAAACCACATTGAGCTGAATTCAGAATAGTATGCTAGTACTATTTCTGCCATTCTGAATTCAGCCTTTTTTTATCCTTCAGTAGCTGAATATTATATTAGAAGTTTTAGCTATTCTGGATTGTTTTTTTCTTTGAAACACATCATAGAGTTCTCATGGCAACAGGCCTGTACATTCAGGGTATGATTAAATAACGACGATGTACTAAAAACAGAAACGTTTTTCCTTTGATATCTTCGTGGGCAGATGACAACATAGGATGACCACCTCTCCCGCATTCTGCGGGACAGTCCCGAAATTGTGAGTTTTGTCAAGTCAAGTCAAGTCACCTTTATTTATATAGCGCTTTTTACAATACAGATTGTTTCAAAGCAGCTTTACAGAGATAACAGGAAAATAATGTTGTAATAGTATTGTTAAATACAAAATTAAATGTCCCCAACTAAGCAAGCCAAAAGCCAATGGCGACAAAGGCAAGGAACCAAAACTCCATCAGGTGACAGAATGGAGAAAAAAACCTTGGGAGAACCCAGGCTCAGTCAGGGGGCCAGTCCTCCTTTGGCCAATGAACGAACAGTGTATGATTATGATTCAGGCAGCATTATAGGTAAGAAGTCAGATGGGATCAGAACTTTCACAATATTTATCCAGTTGGAGTATGGAGTCGAGTTTGTTGAGGTGTCCATGAGGGGTTGATGAGGCTGGCACTTCAGGGATGCGTTGTCGTCCATGCGCAGGTCCTTCATCAGATCTGGATATGGCCTGGATCCGGCGGACTGCGGTAAACCTCGGGATAAACAGAGAGACTAATATTAGCGTAGACGCCATCCTTCTTAGGATGTACAAAGTACATCAGGATTTATGGGAAGTGTTCCCGGTGCCGGCTGATCTAAACTATGCAGCCTAAAATTGAATTATAGAAGTCTATAATGTGTTATGTGTATGCTAAGCCAAAGAGATGTGTTTTTAGTCTAGATTTGAACTGACAGACTGTGTCTGCTTCCCGGACCATGTTAGGAAGATTGTTCCAAAGTTTTGATGCTAAATAGGAAAAGGATCTACCGCCAGCAGTCGATTTAGATATTCTAGGTATTATCAACTGGCCCGAATTTTGAGATCGCAGTAGACGCGAAGGACTATAACGCGTTAAGAGCTCGCTCAAGTACAGGGGAGCTAAACCATTTAGTGCTTTGTAAGTAATCAGCAATATTTTAAAATTTATACGATGTATAATAGGGAGCCAATGCAGCGTTGACAGAACCGGGCTAATATGGTCATACTTCCTGGTTCTGGTAAGAACTCTAGCGGCTGCGTTTTGGACCAACTGTAGTTTATGTATTAAACGTGCAGGGCAACCACCCAGTAGAGCATTACAATAATCTAGCCTTGATGTCATGAACGCATGAACCAATTGTTCTGCATTTTTCATCGAGAGCATATGACGTAATTTATATATATTTTTAAGATGAAAAAATGCAGTTTTACAGATACTAGTCACGTGACTTTCAAATGAAAGATTGGTATCAAAGAGCACACCCAGGTTCCTAACCGACGACGAGGGCTTGACAGAGCAGCCATCAAGTGTTAGACGGTATTCTAGGTTATTACGTGAGGACGTTTTTTGTCCAATAATTAGAATCTCTGTTTTTTCAGAATTAAGTAGCAGGAAATTACTAGTCATCCAGTTTTTTATATCAGCTATGCATTCCGTTAATTTTGTGGATTGGTAAGTTTCGTCAGGGCGTGAGGAAATACAGAGCTGAGTATCATCAGCATAACAGTGAAAACTAATGCCATGCTTCCTAATGATATCTCCTAAGGGTAGCATGTACAGAGTGAACAGCAACGGTCCTAGGACTGAGCCTTGTGGTACACCATACTGAACTTTTGACCGATAAGACATCTCTTCATTTACTGCTACAAACTGATAATGGTCAGATAAGTATGATTTAAACCATGCTAGTGCAATTCCACTAATGCCAACATAATTTTCGAGTCTATTTAAAAGAATGTTGTGGTCGATAGTGTCAAATGCAGCACTAAGATCGAGTAGCACTAATAGAGATATACAACCACGATCGGATAAGAGCAAATCATTTGTGACTCTAATGAGAGCTGTCTCAATACTATGATACGGTCTAAATCCTGATTGAAAATTCTCACAGATACCATAGTTGTGAAGATACCGCCTTTTCTAGTATCTTTGTCCCGCAAGACATACAGGTGAAACTCGAAAAATTAGAATATCCTGCAAAAGTTATAATTTTGATGATTATGGCTTACAGCTTATGAAAACCCCAAATACAAAATCTCAAAAAATTCGAATATTACATGAAATCAATTAAAAAAAAGGATTTTAAATGCAGAAATGTCGGCCCTCTGAGAGGTATAATCATCCATATGTATATAGTTATATATACTAAATATATTAGTTCCACTTTTTAATTTGAATTACATGAACTTTTGCACGATATTCTAATTTTTTGAGTTTCACCTGTAGTGTCCCGCATTTCAGTTATGTCTATTATTATTAGTCTTTTTTTCATCCCTAAAATTACAATACCACAGTAAGAAATATAATAAAAACGGTGCCTGGCATTTAAAAATCTATTTGTGCAGCCGTCATGTTCTAGTTGTGGAAATAACCAACATAGGCAATCGTGGAGAGAGGTTTTCCCGCTGACGACAACTAAATGGACAGCGCAAAGAAATAAGTGCAGGCCTCATCAAAGTCTGTAAACACAGCTATACCAGCAAGAATTTCATCTCACATTCTGGATAAGAACCTCAAGAGCTGCTCAAATTGATGATTTAAAGCATGCAATCATTCATCCTGATGGCAAATATTTCCAACGAACATGCACCGATGCCATGGATGCTCAAGCAACTACGGAAAAGCCGGCTAAGCAGAGAAAGTTTAAATCACACCTGCTAGCGCACCCCTTAAAATGTTTACGTACTAGGTCAGTAGGCGGTAGAGGACACTGTTTTGCAGCTGTTCGAACACATTCAACCACATGAGCATCTACTCTATGAAAGCAATCTGGTCGAACGCGTTTGACTACCTCTAGAAGTGGCCAAAAATAGACAAGCTCTTTACCACAGTCCACTGGTGATCTGATTTACAAAAATGCTTCTTAGTACCAGGTGTAAACTAGGCCTTGGACAACTACCTCGTTGGGATACAACAGTTAAGTGATTAATGCTTAAATGAAAGCAGTCTACTTTTCAATAAACATTACTGGGACTAGCCTGAAAAAAAGTACTTCAAAAACTGGGATAAAATCAGTCAACCTGCACTCATCCTTTATCCCAAGATATGATTCTATACTTGCGTGACCTTAGAGGGGTTTGGGCATAATAGATGCAGTTATGCTAGTCCAGCCATAAAGTCGTATGTAAAGCCAAAATTTGATATGTGAAACATGAACAGGGGCCCAAGTTAACAACTAGAACTTGGCAAATAGTAAAGTTAAATGGCTTAGGCAGAAACTTGGTTCGTTTAGTTCAAGTCAAGAATCTCAATGCACCAAAGAAAAAGGGTTTAGTAGTGCAGCCCTAGAAGTCAAACAGAGAACAGTCATGAAACATCCAACTCCAGTCAGAAATGAAGACCAAAGAGAAACGTGTTGAGTTTCATGAAGTTTATTAAAACACTAAAATTCACTTGACCAGGATAACTTCTCCACTAGACACCACAGTTTGCCCACTAGAGACGGTCTTGACGTGCGTGTCTCTTCCTGTAAAAAGTGGTAGAAGCATGAGGGGCATTTAAATAAATTCTCAGTTCCTGAAGTCAACTTCCAGCAAGCACTCACTTTTCCTAGTGCAACTTTGCTCACAGGAGCCAGAGGAGGGATGGCACACCGCTGTACTACAGTGGATGAAGATCTAACAGAGGGGGGAAAGGGTTAAGCCATAGAATTCACTGTAAAAAGCACTTATATTAAGGGTTGAGGTAAGGCTGCAGAGCATACGGTTTCCTGCAGAGGAGCCAGTGATGCTGGATCTACAAATGTGAACATCTTCACAACAAAGCGCTTGTAGTGGGTCGGGAACTGAAGACCAGATGATCCAGCCACTGGAACCAATGTGGTCAGGTAACGATCATCCTGGTAAGGGCATCTGAAAGGCAAAGAGGCAGTCAGAAATGCCTTACAGCACACTAGATGGATAAAGACTTGCCTTACTCACCCATCAACCAGAAGATCCCATTGGGGTAGACTGAGTGGACTGGGGGTTGATGTGGCCCAGCAATGTCCCAGCATCAGGACAATGTTGGGGTCGGTCCTCTCCAAAATGTGCACCTCAACATACACAGGCTCCCGCAGGACTTTTGTAACTGGATAATCAGCATCACTGTAGTAGGACGTGTACGCCTCGTCCCCTGAGGAAGAATGCAGTGTTTAACTAGAAACTGGAGTTTTAGAAAGGCTTTAGGCATACTTGGGACAAACACTTACCTTCTGCACAGCCTTTGGTGACACATTGACCGTTTGCCAGTCTAAGCTCCACCCTGAGGGGTCCAGGAGCAGCTACTGGTGGAGGTGGAGGAACGGTGTTGACCTCCACAACCAGAGCTTCCACAGAGGTACCAGAGTACCTACACTGGAAGAGAAGCCTGGACAACAAACAGTGAGCTTGTAGCATTTGTCAATGATTCCCATTTATGATAAAGCATACATCACTTACTCAAAATGGCTGTCCCTCGTGATGGAACCAAGTGGTCCGATACCCACTTCATATGAGGAGGTCATTCTGTTTTCATACACCACATACCCACTGTCCTCCTGCAAATAGTAACATTGTTGGCATCCAATCCATTCTAAGCCATGCAGAACAAAACCACAAGCAGCTACTCGCCATCATGCTTGTGCCACATGCAGTGACAGGGAACTGGTATATAGCAAAGAAAGGTGTGGATCCCACAGGACTGCAAGCTGGATCATTTCCACCCTGGAGACGGACTGAATCCAGGCTCAATCGAGGCAGCGTAACATCTCTAGCCACCACTACCACAAACTGCCCATCTCTTATACACTGGACAGTCACTGGAACGAGTTACAAGAGCAGGTTATTGCTGAGGATCAGTTTAACATGAATGCCTCTACATTGACTCTACACTCTTACCTGCCTTCCCATAGTAACACTGCTGGCCATTAAAGCAGCAGTTGATAGCAGCACACTCAGCACCACTGATACCAGGTGGTCCACATTGGATCTGCTCATAATCAGCTACAGTACATTTGTCAAGGGGCTCTGCCTTTGCCACTGGCTGCTTAGGCTGAAACTGCTGACTAGCTTGTTGAACTAACTGAGGAAACTGCTGACTTGCTTGTTGAACTGACTGAGGAAACTGTTGACTAGCTTGTTGTTGAACTAACGGAGGAAACTGTTGACTAGCTTGTTGTTGAACTAACGGAGGAAACGGTTGACTACCTTGTTGTTGAACTGACTGTTGAAACTGCTGAGGAAACTGTTGACTAGCTTGCTGTTGAACTGGCTTTTGAACCAGCTGAGGAAACGGTTGACTAGCTTGCTGTTGAACTGGCTTTTGAACCTGCTGAGGAAACCATTGACTAGCTTGCTGTTGAACCAGCTGAGGAAACTGTTGACTAGCTTGTTGAACTGACTGTTGAAACTGCTGAGGGAACTGTTGACTAGCTTGCTGTTGAACTGGCTTTTGAACCTGCTGAGGAAACCATTGACTAGCTTGCTGTTGAACCAGCTGAGGAAACTGTTGACTAGCTTGTTGAAACTGCTGAGGGAACTGTTGACTAGCTTGTTGTTGAACTGGCTTTTGAACCTGCTGGGGAAACCATTGACTAGCTTGCTGTTGAACTGGCTTCTGAAACCGCTGGTCAGTTTGCTGGAACATCAGAGCTTGAGGATTCTGGGGCAGATCACTCCACTTCGGAACAGCATGACAGAACCAAACACAAAGTGCCAGAGACTGAACAGCACACCAGCTTCCTGCCATTGTTCAACAGCTAGTCACACTGCTGAGATGCTGCCCTTCGGTCTTTTTGTACTCTACAGACTTTGGCTAATTAATGATAATCCCGCCCTCTTCATTAACAGTCATGATTCTCCAGACTTGCACGAGTGGGAGTTTATGCAACTAGGTGATTCTATTGTTTCTTAAAAGTCAATTTTTCTTGTTTTCCCACCCTTTTGAACATACATAAAACCACATTGAGCTGAATTCAGAATAGTATGCTAGTACTATTTCTGCCATTCTGAATTCAGCCTTTTTTTATCCTTCAGTAGCTGAATATTATATTAGAAGTTTTAGCTATTCTGGATTGTTTTTTTCTTTGAAACACATCATAGAGTTCTCATGGCAACAGGCCTGTACATTCAGGGTATGATTAAATAACGACGATGTACTAAAAACAGAAACGTTTTTCCTTTGATATCTTCGTGGGCAGATGACAACATAGGATGACCACCTCTCCCGCATTCTGCGGGACAGTCCCGAAATTGTGAGTTTTGTCAAGTCAAGTCAAGTCACCTTTATTTATATAGCGCTTTTTACAATACAGATTGTTTCAAAGCAGCTTTACAGAGATAACAGGAAAATAATGTTGTAATAGTATTGTTAAATACAAAATTAAATGTCCCCAACTAAGCAAGCCAAAAGCCAATGGCGACAAAGGCAAGGAACCAAAACTCCATCAGGTGACAGAATGGAGAAAAAAACCTTGGGAGAACCCAGGCTCAGTCAGGGGGCCAGTCCTCCTTTGGCCAATGAACGAACAGTGTATGATTATGATTCAGGCAGCATTATAGGTAAGAAGTCAGATGGGATCAGAACTTTCACAATATTTATCCAGTTGGAGTATGGAGTCGAGTTTGTTGAGGTGTCCATGAGGGGTTGATGAGGCTGGCACTTCAGGGATGCGTTGTCGTCCATGCGCAGGTCCTTCATCAGATCTGGATATGGCCTGGATCCGGCGGACTGCGGTAAACCTCGGGATAAACAGAGAGACTAATATTAGCGTAGACGCCATCCTTCTTAGGATGTACAAAGTACATCAGGATTTATGGGAAGTGTTCCCGGTGCCGGCTGATCTAAACTATGCAGCCTAAAATTGAATTATAGAAGTCTATAATGTGTTATGTGTATGCTAAGCCAAAGAGATGTGTTTTTAGTCTAGATTTGAACTGACAGACTGTGTCTGCTTCCCGGACCATGTTAGGAAGATTGTTCCAAAGTTTTGATGCTAAATAGGAAAAGGATCTACCGCCAGCAGTCGATTTAGATATTCTAGGTATTATCAACTGGCCCGAATTTTGAGATCGCAGTAGACGCGAAGGACTATAACGCGTTAAGAGCTCGCTCAAGTACAGGGGAGCTAAACCATTTAGTGCTTTGTAAGTAATCAGCAATATTTTAAAATTTATACGATGTATAATAGGGAGCCAATGCAGCGTTGACAGAACCGGGCTAATATGGTCATACTTCCTGGTTCTGGTAAGAACTCTAGCGGCTGCGTTTTGGACCAACTGTAGTTTATGTATTAAACGTGCAGGGCAACCACCCAGTAGAGCATTACAATAATCTAGCCTTGATGTCATGAACGCATGAACCAATTGTTCTGCATTTTTCATCGAGAGCATATGACGTAATTTATATATATTTTTAAGATGAAAAAATGCAGTTTTACAGATACTAGTCACGTGACTTTCAAATGAAAGATTGGTATCAAAGAGCACACCCAGGTTCCTAACCGACGACGAGGGCTTGACAGAGCAGCCATCAAGTGTTAGACGGTATTCTAGGTTATTACGTGAGGACGTTTTTTGTCCAATAATTAGAATCTCTGTTTTTTCAGAATTAAGTAGCAGGAAATTACTAGTCATCCAGTTTTTTATATCAGCTATGCATTCCGTTAATTTTGTGGATTGGTAAGTTTCGTCAGGGCGTGAGGAAATACAGAGCTGAGTATCATCAGCATAACAGTGAAAACTAATGCCATGCTTCCTAATGATATCTCCTAAGGGTAGCATGTACAGAGTGAACAGCAACGGTCCTAGTACTGAGCCTTGTGGTACACCATACTGAACTTTTGACCGATAAGACATCTCTTCATTTACTGCTACAAACTGATAATGGTCAGATAAGTATGATTTAAACCATGCTAGTGCAATTCCACTAATGCCAACATAATTTTCGAGTCTATTTAAAAGAATGTTGTGGTCGATAGTGTCAAATGCAGCACTAAGATCGAGTAGCACTAATAGAGATATACAACCACGATCGGATAAGAGCAAATCATTTGTGACTCTAATGAGAGCTGTCTCAATACTATGATACGGTCTAAATCCTGATTGAAAATTCTCACAGATACCATAGTTGTGAAGATACCGCCTTTTCTAGTATCTTTGTCCCGCAAGACATACAGGTGAAACTCGAAAAATTAGAATATCCTGCAAAAGTTATAATTTTGATGATTATGGCTTACAGCTTATGAAAACCCCAAATACAAAATCTCAAAAAATTCGAATATTACATGAAATCAATTAAAAAAAAGGATTTTAAATGCAGAAATGTCGGCCCTCTGAGAGGTATAATCATCCATATGTATATAGTTATATATACTAAATATATTAGTTCCACTTTTTAATTTGAATTACATGAACTTTTGCACGATATTCTAATTTTTTGAGTTTCACCTGTAGTGTCCCGCATTTCAGTTATGTCTATTATTATTAGTCTTTTTTTCATCCCTAAAATTACAATACCACAGTAAGAAATATAATAAAAACGGTGCCTGGCATTTAAAAATCTATTTGTGCAGCCGTCATGTTCTAGTTGTGGAAATAACCAACATAGGCAATCGTGGAGAGAGGTTTTCCCGCTGACGACAACTAAATGGACAGCGCAAAGAAATAAGTGCAGGCCTCATCAAAGTCTGTAAACACAGCTATACCAGCAAGAATTTCATCTCACATTCTGGATAAGAACCTCAAGAGCTGCTCAAATTGATGATTTAAAGCATGCAATCATTCATCCTGATGGCAAATATTTCCAACAAACATGCAACGATGCCATGGATGCTCAAGCAACTACGGAAAAGCCGGCTAAGCAGAGAAAGTTTAAATCACACCTGCTAGCGCACCCCTTAAAATGTTTACGTACTAGGTCAGTAGGCGGTAGAGGACACTGTTTTGCAGCTGTTCGAACACATTCAACCACATGAGCATCTACTCTATGAAAGCAATCTGGTCGAACGCGTTTGACTACCTCTAGAAGTGGCCAAAAATAGACAAGCTCTTTACCACAGTCCACTGGTGATCTGATTTACAAAAATGCTTCTTAGTACCAGGTGTAAACTAGGCCTTGGACAACTACCTCGTTGGGATACAACAGTTAAGTGATTAATGCTTAAATGAAAGCAGTCTACTTTTCAATAAACATTACTGGGACTAGCCTGAAAAAAAGTACTTCAAAAACTGGGATAAAATCAGTCAACCTGCACTCATCCTTTATCCCAAGATATGATTCTATACTTGCGTGACCTTAGAGGGGTTTGGGCATAATAGATGCAGTTATGCTAGTCCAGCCATAAAGTCGTATGTAAAGCCAAAATTTGATATGTGAAACATGAACAGGGGCCCAAGTTAACAACTAGAACTTGGCAAATAGTAAAGTTAAATGGCTTAGGCAGAAACTTGGTTCGTTTAGTTCAAGTCAAGAATCTCAATGCACCAAAGAAAAAGGGTTTAGTAGTGCAGCCCTAGAAGTCAAACAGAGAACAGTCATGAAACATCCAACTCCAGTCAGAAATGAAGACCAAAGAGAAACGTGTTGAGTTTCATGAAGTTTATTAAAACACTAAAATTCACTTGACCAGGATAACTTCTCCACTAGACACCACAGTTTGCCCACTAGAGACGGTCTTGACGTGCGTGTCTCTTCCTGTAAAAAGTGGTAGAAGCATGAGGGGAATTTAAATAAATTCTCAGTTCCTGAAGTCAACTTCCAGCAAGCACTCACTTTTCCTAGTGCAACTTTGCTCACAGGAGCCAGAGGAGGGATGGCACACCGCTGTACTACAGTGGATGAAGATCTAACAGAGGGGGGAAAGGGTTAAGCCATAGAATTCACTGTAAAAAGCACTTATATTAAGGGTTGAGGTAAGGCTGCAGAGCATACGGTTTCCTGCAGAGGAGCCAGTGATGCTGGATCTACAAATGTGAACATCTTCACAACAAAGCGCTTGTAGTGGGTCGGGAACTGAAGACCAGATGATCCAGCCACTGGAACCAATGTGGTCAGGTAACGATCATCCTGGTAAGGGCATCTGAAAGGCAAAGAGGCAGTCAGAAATGCCTTACAGCACACTAGATGGATAAAGACTTGCCTTACTCACCCATCAACCAGAAGATCCCATTGGGGTAGACTGAGTGGACTGGGGGTTGATGTGGCCCAGCAATGTCCCAGCATCAGGACAATGTTGGGGTCGGTCCTCTCCAAAATGTGCACCTCAACATACACAGGCTCCCGCAGGACTTTTGTAACTGGATAATCAGCATCACTGTAGTAGGACGTGTACGCCTCGTCCCCTGAGGAAGAATGCAGTGTTTAACTAGAAACTGGAGTTTTAGAAAGGCTTTTGGCATACTTGGGACAAACACTTACCTTCTGCACAGCCTTTGGTGACACATTGACCGTTTGCCAGTCTAAGCTCCACCCTGAGGGGTCCAGGAGCAGCTACTGGTGGAGGTGGAGGAACGGTGTTGACCTCCACAACCAGAGCTTCCACAGAGGTACCAGAGTACCTACACTGGAAGAGAAGCCTGGACAACAAACAGTGAGCTTGTAGCATTTGTCAATGATTCCCATTTATGATAAAGCATACATCACTTACTCAAAATGGCTGTCCCTCGTGATGGAACCAAGTGGTCCGATACCCACTTCATATGAGGAGGTCATTCTGTTTTCATACACCACATACCCACTGTCCTCCTGCAAATAGTAACATTGTTGGCATCCAATCCATTCTAAGCCATGCAGAACAAAACCACAAGCAGCTACTCGCCATCATGCTTGTGCCACATGCAGTGACAGGGAACTGGTATATAGCAAAGAAAGGTGTGGATCCCACAGGACTGCAAGCTGGATCATTTCCACCCTGGAGACGGACTGAATCCAGGCTCAATCGAGGCAGCGTAACATCTCTAGCCACCACTACCACAAACTGCCCATCTCTTATACACTGGACAGTCACTGGAACGAGTTACAAGAGCAGGTTATTGCTGAGGATCAGTTTAACATGAATGCCTCTACATTGACTCTACACTCTTACCTGCCTTCCCATAGTAACACTGCTGGCCATTAAAGCAGCAGTTGATAGCAGCACACTCAGCACC
Organism: Gila robusta; assembly: GCA_030770095.1. Taxonomy (NCBI): domain Eukaryota; kingdom Metazoa; phylum Chordata; class Actinopteri; order Cypriniformes; family Leuciscidae; genus Gila; species Gila robusta. The sequence goes on from JAVALU010002416.1 coordinate 23,411, forward strand.
ACTGATACCAGGTGGTCCACATTGGATCTGCTCATAATCAGCTACAGTACATTTGTCAAGGGGCTCTGCCTTTGCCACTGGCTGCTTAGGCTGAAACTGCTGACTAGCTTGTTGAACTAACTGAGGAAACTGCTGACTTGCTTGTTGAACTGACTGAGGAAACTGTTGACTAGCTTGTTGTTGAACTAACGGAGGAAACTGTTGACTAGCTTGTTGTTGAACTAACGGAGGAAACGGTTGACTACCTTGTTGTTGAACTGACTGTTGAAACTGCTGAGGAAACTGTTGACTAGCTTGCTGTTGAACTGGCTTTTGAACCAGCTGAGGAAACGGTTGACTAGCTTGCTGTTGAACTGGCTTTTGAACCTGCTGAGGAAACCATTGACTAGCTTGCTGTTGAACCAGCTGAGGAAACTGTTGACTAGCTTGTTGAAACTGCTGAGGGAACTGTTGACTAGCTTGTTGTTGAACTGGCTTTTGAACCTGCTGGGGAAACCATTGACTAGCTTGCTGTTGAACTGGCTTCTGAAACCGCTGGTCAGTTTGCTGGAACATCAGAGCTTGAGGATTCTGGGGCAGATCACTCCACTTCGGAACAGCATGACAGAACCAAACACAAAGTGCCAGAGACTGAACAGCACACCAGCTTCCTGCCATTGTTCAACAGCTAGTCACACTGCTGAGATGCTGCCCTTCGGTCTTTTTGTACTCTACAGACTTTGGCTAATTAATGATAATCCCGCCCTCTTCATTAACAGTCATGATTCTCCAGACTTGCACGAGTGGGAGTTTATGCAACTAGGTGATTCTATTGTTTCTTAAAAGTCAATTTTTCTTGTTTTCCCACCCTTTTGAACATACATAAAACCACATTGAGCTGAATTCAGAATAGTATGCTAGTACTATTTCTGCCATTCTGAATTCAGCCTTTTTTTATCCTTCAGTAGCTGAATATTATATTAGAAGTTTTAGCTATTCTGGATTGTTTTTTTCTTTGAAACAGATCATAGAGTTCTCATGGCAACAGGCCTGTACATTCAGGGTATGATTAAATAACGACGATGTACTAAAAACAGAAACGTTTTTCCTTTGATATCTTCGTGGGCAGATGACAACATAGGATGACCACCTCTCCCGCATTCTGCGGGACAGTCCCGAAATTGTGAGTTTTGTCAAGTCAAGTCAAGTCACCTTTATTTATATAGCGCTTTTTACAATACAGATTGTTTCAAAGCAGCTTTACAGAGATAACAGGAAAATAATGTTGTAATAGTATTGTTAAATACAAAATTAAATGTCCCCAACTAAGCAAGCCAAAAGCCAATGGCGACAAAGGCAAGGAACCAAAACTCCATCAGGTGACAGAATGGAGAAAAAAACCTTGGGAGAACCCAGGCTCAGTCAGGGGGCCAGTCCTCCTTTGGCCAATGAACGAACAGTGTATGATTATGATTCAGGCAGCATTATAGGTAAGAAGTCAGATGGGATCAGAACTTTCACAATATTTATCCAGTTGGAGTATGGAGTCGAGTTTGTTGAGGTGTCCATGAGGGGTTGATGAGGCTGGCACTTCAGGGATGCGTTGTCGTCCATGCGCAGGTCCTTCATCAGATCTGGATATGGCCTGGATCCGGCGGACTGCGGTAAACCTCGGGATAAACAGAGAGACTAATATTAGCGTAGACGCCATCCTTCTTATGATGTACAAAGTACATCAGGATTTATGGGAAGTGTTCCCGGTGCCGGCTGATCTAAACTATGCAGCCTAAAATTGAATTATAGAAGTCTATAATGTGTTATGTGTATGCTAAGCCAAAGAGATGTGTTTTTAGTCTAGATTTGAACTGACAGACTGTGTCTGCTTCCCGGACCATGTTAGGAAGATTGTTCCAAAGTTTTGATGCTAAATAGGAAAAGGATCTACCGCCAGCAGTCGATTTAGATATTCTAGGTATTATCAACTGGCCCGAATTTTGAGATCGCAGTAGACGCGAAGGACTATAACGCGTTAAGAGCTCGCTCAAGTACAGGGGAGCTAAACCATTTAGTGCTTTGTAAGTAATCAGCAATATTTTAAAATTTATACGATGTATAATAGGGAGCCAATGCAGCGTTGACAGAACCGGGCTAATATGGTCATACTTCCTGGTTCTGGTAAGAACTCTAGCGGCTGCGTTTTGGACCAACTGTAGTTTATGTATTAAACGTGCAGGGCAACCACCCAGTAGAGCATTACAATAATCTAGCCTTGATGTCATGAACGCATGAACCAATTGTTCTGCATTTTTCATCGAGAGCATATGACGTAATTTATATATATTTTTAAGATGAAAAAATGCAGTTTTACAGATACTAGTCACGTGACTTTCAAATGAAAGATTGGTATCAAAGAGCACACCCAGGTTCCTAACCGACGACGAGGGCTTGACAGAGCAGCCATCAAGTGTTAGACGGTATTCTAGGTTATTACGTGAGGACGTTTTTTGTCCAATAATTAGAATCTCTGTTTTTTCAGAATTAAGTAGTAGGAAATTACTAGTCATCCAGTTTTTTATATCAGCTATGCATTCCGTTAATGTTGTGGATTGGTAAGTTTCGTCAGGGCGTGAGGAAATACAGAGCTGAGTATCATCAGCATAACAGTGAAAACTAATGCCATGCTTCCTAATGATATCTCCTAAGGGTAGCATGTACAGAGTGAACAGCAACGGTCCTAGTACTGAGCCTTGTGGTACACCATACTGAACTTTTGACCGATAAGACATCTCTTCATTTACTGCTACAAACTGATAATGGTCAGATAAGTATGATTTAAACCATGCTAGTGCAATTCCACTAATGCCAACATAATTTTCGAGTCTATTTAAAAGAATGTTGTGGTCGATAGTGTCAAATGCAGCACTAAGATCGAGTAGCACTAATAGAGATATACAACCACGATCGGATAAGAGCAAATCATTTGTGACTCTAATGAGAGCTGTCTCAATACTATGATACGGTCTAAATCCTGATTGAAAATTCTCACAGATACCATAGTTGTGAAGATACCACCTTTTCTAGTATCTTTGTCCCGCAAGACATACAGGTGAAACTCGAAAAATTTGAATATCCTGCAAAAGTTATAATTTTGATGATTATGGCTTACAGCTTATGAAAACCCCAAATACAAAATCTCAAAAAATTCGAATATTACATGAAATCAATTAAAAAAAAGGATTTTAAATGCAGAAATGTCGGCCCTCTGAGAGGTATAATCATCCATATGTATATAGTTATATATACTAAATATATTAGTTCCACTTTTTAATTTGAATTACATGAACTTTTGCACGATATTCTAATTTTTTGAGTTTCACCTGTAGTGTCCCGCATTTCAGTTATGTCTATTATTATTAGTCTTTTTTTCATCCCTAAAATTACAGTACCACAGTAAGAAATATAATAAAAACGGTGCCTGGCATTTAAAAATCTATTTGTGCAGCCGTCATGTTCTAGTTGTGGAAATAAACAACATACGCAATCGTGGAGAGAGGTTTTCCCGCTGACGACAACTAAATGGACAGCGCAAAGAAATAAGTGCAGGCCTCATCAAAGTCTGTAAACACAGCTATACCAGCAAGAATTTCATCTCACATTCTGGATAAGAACCTCAAGAGCTGCTCAAATTGATGATGGGGCGGCAGTGGCTCAGTGGTTCATGTAGGTTGTCTACAAACCGAAAGGTTGGTGGTTCGATCCCCGGTTCCACTTGACCAAGTGTCGAGGTGTCCATGAGCAAGACACCTAACCCCAGCTGCTCCCGACGAGCTGGATGGTGTCTTGCATGGCTGACACCGCCGTCGGTGTATGAATGAGTGAGTGAATGGGTGAACGTGAGGTAAATATGTAAAGCGCTTTGGTGGCCATTGGGTCTGTGAAAGCGCTATATAAATGCAGTCCATTTACCATTTAAAGCATGCAATCATTCATCCTGATGGCAAATATTTCCAACGAACATGCACCGATGCCATGGATGCTCGAGCAACTACAGAAAAGCCAGCTGAGCAGAGAAAGTTTAAATCACACCTGCTAGCGCACCCCTTAAAATGTTTACGTACTAGGTCAGTAGGCGGTAGAGGACACTGTTTTGTGGCTGTTCGAACACATTCAACCACATGAGCATCTACTCTATGAAAGCAATCTGGTCGAATGCGTTTGACTACCTCTGGAAGTGGCCAAAAATAGACAAGCTCTTTACCACAGTCCACTGGTGATCTGATTTACAAAAATGCTTCTTAGTACCAGGTGTAAACTAGGCCTTGGACAACTACCTCGTTGGGATACAACAGTTAAGTGATTAATGCTTAAATGAAAGCAGTCTACTTTTCAATAAACATTACTGGGACTAGCCTGAAAAAAAGTACTTCAAAAACTGGGATAAAATCAGTCAACCTGCACTCATCCTTTATCCCAAGATATGATTCTATACTTGCGTGACCTTAGAGGGGTTTGGGCATAATAGATGCAGTTATGCTAGTCCAGCCATAAAGTCGTATGTAAAGCCAAAATTTGATATGTGAAACATGAACAGGGGCCCAAGTTAACAACTAGAACTTGGCAAATAGTAAAGTTAAATGGCTTAGGCAGAAACTTGGTTCGTTTAGTTCAAGTCAAGAATCTCAATGCACCAAAGAAAAAGGGTTTAGTAGTGCAGCCCTAGAAGTCAAACAGAGAACAGTCATGAAACATCCAACTCCAGTCAGAAATGAAGACCAAAGAGAAACGTGTTGAGTTTCATGAAGTTTATTAAAACACTAAAATTCACTTGACCAGGATAACTTCTCCACTAGACACCACAGTTTGCCCACTAGAGACGGTCTTGACGTGCGTGTCTCTTCCTGTAAAAAGTGGTAGAAGCATGAGGGGCATTTAAATAAATTCTCAGTTCCTGAAGTCAACTTCCAGCAAGCACTCACTTTTCCTAGTGCAACTTTGCTCACAGGAGCCAGAGGAGGGATGGCACACCGCTGTACTACAGTGGATGAAGATCTAACAGAGGGGGGAAAGGGTTAAGCCATAGAATTCACTGTAAAAAGCACTTATATTAAGGGTTGAGGTAAGGCTGCAGAGCATACGGTTTCCTGCAGAGGAGCCAGTGATGCTGGATCTACAAATGTGAACATCTTCACAACAAAGCGCTTGTAGTGGGTCGGGAACTGAAGACCAGATGATCCAGCCACTGGAACCAATGTGGTCAGGTAACGATCATCCTGGTAAGGGCATCTGAAAGGCAAAGAGGCAGTCAGAAATGCCTTACAGCACACTAGATGGATAAAGACTTGCCTTACTCACCCATCAACCAGAAGATCCCATTGGGGTAGACTGAGTGGACTGGGGGTTGATGTGGCCCAGCAATGTCCCAGCATCAGGACAATGTTGGGGTCGGTCCTCTCCAAAATGTGCACCTCAACATACACAGGCTCCCGCAGGACTTTTGTAACTGGATAATCAGCATCACTGTAGTAGGACGTGTACGCCTCGTCCCCTGAGGAAGAATGCAGTGTTTAACTAGAAACTGGAGTTTTAGAAAGGCTTTAGGCATACTTGGGACAAACACTTACCTTCTGCACAGCCTTTGGTGACACATTGACCGTTTGCCAGTCTAAGCTCCACCCTGAGGGGTCCAGGAGCAGCTACTGGTGGAGGTGGAGGAACGGTGTTGACCTCCACAACCAGAGCTTCCACAGAGGTACCAGAGTACCTACACTGGAAGAGAAGCCTGGACAACAAACAGTGAGCTTGTAGCATTTGTCAATGATTCCCATTTATGATAAAGCATACATCACTTACTCAAAATGGCTGTCCCTCGTGATGGAACCAAGTGGTCCGATACCCACTTCATATGAGGAGGTCATTCTGTTTTCATACACCACATATCCACTGTCCTCCTGCAAATAGTAACATTGTTGGCATCCAATCCATTCTAAGCCATGCAGAACAAAACCACAAGCAGCTACTCGCCATCATGCTTGTGCCACATGCACAATCCCCACATGACAGGGAACTGGTATATAGTAAAGAAAGGTGTGGATCCCACAGGACTGCAAGCTGGATCATTTCCACCCAGGAGACGGACTGAATCCAGGCTCAATCGAGGCAGCATAACATCTCTAGCCACCACTACCACAAACTGCCCATCTCTTATACACTGGACAGTCACTGGAACGAGTTACAAGAGCAGGTTATTGCTGAGGATCAGTTTAACATGAATGCCTCTACATTGACTCTACACTCTTACCTGCCTTCCCATAGTAACACTGCTGGCCATTAAAGCAGCAGTTGATAGCAGCACACTCAGCACCACTGATACCAGGTGGTCCACATTGGATCTGCTCATAATCAGCTACAGTACATTTGTCAAGGGGCTCTGCCTTAGGCTGAAACTGCTGACTAGCTTGTTGTTGAACTAACTGAGGAAACAGCTGACTTGCTTGTTGAACTGACTGTTGAAACTGTTGACTAGCTTGTTGTTGATCTAACGGAGGAAACTGTTGACTAGCTTGCGGTTGAACTGGCTTTTGAACCTGCTGAGGAAACCATTGACTAGCTTGCTGTTGAACCAGCTGAGGAAACTGTTGACTAGCTTGTTGAACTGACTTTTGAAACTGCTGAGGAAACTGTTGACTAGCTTGCTGTTGAACTGGCTTTTGAACCTGCTGAGGAAACCAAGATCATCCCGAGCTGTGACGAGATGAAGGCGGACGGACATATGACTAAATGTGAAGCCTGATCCACAACTGGATCTGTAGCGACCTGTCCTGTGGACGCCAGGAGGCTGAGGATACGCGCCCCCGCCAGATAAGTGCTTGCTTTATACTGATGTGACTGTTAGACCACGCTAGGAAGCTGTTATTCCTCTGAACGTTGTTCTACAAATTGTCTTCTCCTTGCTCTCTGGCTCTCCCAACTTGTGATTAAAGCTGCCCCTGTGTGGCGGTCTGCCGGGACTTCCTATGTCTATCTGGTTACTTTACGACACGACAGGATAGCCACGTTACACCGCCCTGTGTGAGAAATGACTCCCTACGTTGTTTACACTGTGTGTTATCGCATTGAGCTTTGTTTGTAGTGGTTATACGCCGTACACGTTCGGTTGGAGTGCCCACCTTAAATGAACACCCCGAGTGCAGTTTCTTCACAAGTGATATTTAACTTGAGTGGTTTTCCCCCATGGTACACTAGCGTGAGTCACGTACCCTGGAGTAATTGTTAAAGTAAGCATTGTTTAGTAGCCATCCTGGTTATCCTCATTAGCGAGCCCATATTGGGAAGGAGAGCATAGGCTAGTAGCCATCCCTGCTATCGTCTGTTCATTAGATCACATCAAATTGACCTGTTAACCTGTGCATTAACAGGCAAAGAGGCAGTCAGAAATGCCTTACAGCACACTAGATGGATAAAGACTTGCCTTACTCACCCATCAACCAGAAGATCCCATTGGGGTAGACTGAGTGGACTGGGGGTTGATGTGGCCCAGCAATGTCCCAGCATCAGGACAATGTTGGGGTCGGTCCTCTCCAAAATGTGCACCTCAACATACACAGGCTCCCGCAGGACTTTTGTAACTGGATAATCAGCATCACTGTAGTAGGACGTGTACGCCTCGTCCCCTGAGGAAGAATGCAGTGTTTAACTAGAAACTGGAGTTTTAGAAAGGCTTTAGGCATACTTGGGACAAACACTTACCTTCTGCACAGCCTTTGGTGACACATTGACCGTTTGCCAGTCTAAGCTCCACCCTGAGGGGTCCAGGAGCAGCTACTGGTGGAGGTGGAGGAACGGTGTTGACCTCCACAACCAGAGCTTCCACAGAGGTACCAGAGTACCTACACTGGAAGAGAAGCCTGGACAACAAACAGTGAGCTTGTAGCATTTGTCAATGATTCCCATTTATGATAAAGCATACATCACTTACTCAAAATGGCTGTCCCTCGTGATGGAACCAAGTGGTCCGATACCCACTTCATATGAGGAGGTCATTCTGTTTTCATACACCACATATCCACTGTCCTCCTGCAAATAGTAACATTGTTGGCATCCAATCCATTCTAAGCCATGCAGAACAAAACCACAAGCAGCTACTCGCCATCATGCTTGTGCCACATGCACAATCCCCACATGACAGGGAACTGGTATATAGTAAAGAAAGGTGTGGATCCCACAGGACTGCAAGCTGGATCATTTCCACCCAGGAGACGGACTGAATCCAGGCTCAATCGAGGCAGCATAACATCTCTAGCCACCACTACCACAAACTGCCCATCTCTTATACACTGGACAGTCACTGGAACGAGTTACAAGAGCAGGTTATTGCTGAGGATCAGTTTAACATGAATGCCTCTACATTGACTCTACACTCTTACCTGCCTTCCCATAGTAACACTGCTGGCCATTAAAGCAGCAGTTGATAGCAGCACACTCAGCACCACTGATACCAGGTGGTCCACATTGGATCTGCTCATAATCAGCTACAGTACATTTGTCAAGGGGCTCTGCCTTAGGCTGAAACTGCTGACTAGCTTGTTGTTGAACTAACTGAGGAAACAGCTGACTTGCTTGTTGAACTGACTGTTGAAACTGTTGACTAGCTTGTTGTTGATCTAACGGAGGAAACTGTTGACTAGCTTGCGGTTGAACTGGCTTTTGAACCTGCTGAGGAAACCATTGACTAGCTTGCTGTTGAACCAGCTGAGGAAACTGTTGACTAGCTTGTTGAACTGACTTTTGAAACTGCTGAGGAAACTGTTGACTAGCTTGCTGTTGAACTGGCTTTTGAACCTGCTGAGGAAACCAAGATCATCCCGAGCTGTGACGAGATGAAGGCGGACGGACATATGACTAAATGTGAAGCCTGATCCACAACTGGATCTGTAGCGACCTGTCCTGTGGACGCCAGGAGGCTGAGGATACGCGCCCCCGCCAGATAAGTGCTTGCTTTATACTGATGTGACTGTTAGACCACGCTAGGAAGCTGTTATTCCTCTGAACGTTGTTCTACAAATTGTCTTCTCCTTGCTCTCTGGCTCTCCCAACTTGTGATTAAAGCTGCCCCTGTGTGGCGGTCTGCCGGGACTTCCTATGTCTATCTGGTTACTTTACGACACGACAGGATAGCCACGTTACACCGCCCTGTGTGAGAAATGACTCCCTACGTTGTTTACACTGTGTGTTATCGCATTGAGCTTTGTTTGTAGTGGTTATACGCCGTACACGTTCGGTTGGAGTGCCCACCTTAAATGAACACCCCGAGTGCAGTTTCTTCACAAGTGATATTTAACTTGAGTGGTTTTCCCCCATGGTACACTAGCGTGAGTCACGTACCCTGGAGTAATTGTTAAAGTAAGCATTGTTTAGTAGCCATCCTGGTTATCCTCATTAGCGAGCCCATATTGGGAAGGAGAGCATAGGCTAGTAGCCATCCCTGCTATCGTCTGTTCATTAGATCACATCAAATTGACCTGTTAACCTGTGCATTGCCGCCCTGTACCAGCAGAGTTTAGAGAGCTGTCGCTGCATCCAGCCGACCTTCTCATTGCTGTTACGCCCAGTGGTTTGAGTCTGCTTGTTACATCAAATTGACCTGTTAACCTGTGCATTGCCGCCCTGTACCAGCAGAGTCTAGAGAGCCGCCGCTGTATCTAGCCGACCTTCTCATCGCTGTTACGCCCAGTGGTTTGAGTCAGGTTGTTACATCAAATTGACCTGTTAACCTGTGCATTGCCGCCCTGTACCAGCAGAGTCTAGAGAGCCGCCGCTGCATCCAGCCGTTTGGTGAGTCTGCCTGTCACATCAATTGGCCTGTTCACCTGCGCATTGCCGCCCTGTACTAGTGGAGCCTAGAGGGCCGCCCGCTGCATCGAGCTCACCTGTCCACGGCTGCCTCACCCCAGTGGAGTCCGGTCAGCCCTCCTATTATATCAAGCCATCTGACCATTGTTGTCCTGCATTAGCGGGGCCCAGCGGACCGGCTAACACATCACGCCAACTTGCCTTGTGTCTCACCCCTGTGGAACCCAAAGCTCCATCCGACTACCGGCAGACAGCCCTTATTGCTCCACTGTCCCACAACTCCCCCAAGACTTTCTTTTAACAAAGTTATTTAATAAAGAACATTTCATTGTTTTAAACGACATCCTTTTGCCTTGGTATTTGCTGGGTGGGATACGTGTTGTTCCTCTGGGAGAAGGAAGTGTCAGTGGTGAATAGCGCCCCCCTGCCTGTGACACTAGTCAAAACCATATTACATTTAATTTAAGTTGATTTTACTTTACTTTTACTTTACTTTATACTTTATTAGTCCCATTACTGGGAAATTTGTCTTGGACAACGTGCAAAGTCCATACATACAAACAACATACATTAAAAGCGAATAGAAACAACAGTCGATACATACAATATCACTTACATTAAACCAAATAAGAATAAGTGAAGTTAATCCATGTAAGGCACCCTAGCAATTCACAGTATTTTATCTCTATTTAACACTTTGATTGCAGTTGGAACAAAGGAATTTTTCAGTCGATTTGACCTGCACATCGGGACCCTGTACCTCCTTCCTGATGGTAATAATTTAAAATAGGCATTCAGGATATGAGTATCGTCTCCAACAATTTTCTTGGCATGATTTAAAATAGAAGCATCAAACATCTCTTGTGGTGATAATCTCTCCTCACCCCCTATAATTCTAAAGGCAGTATGCACCAAACGTCCTAACCTCAATTTTAATTGGACAGGCAAGTTACCATACCATGCAGTGATGCCATATCTAATCAAGCTCCCGAAAATAGACTGGTAAAACAAATACATGATTCTCTGATTCACTCCGAATGCCTTTAACCTGTGTAAAAAGTATAATCTCTGCTGTAACCTGGAACACAGATTGTCGACATGAAAAGACCAGCATAGTGAATTATCTATATAGACTCCCAAGTACTTATATGAAGGAACCTGTGCAATGATATTACCATGTATCATTACTGAACTATGATCCCCTACACTTCTAGGATCGAAAATCATCTCGACCGTCTTAGTTCCGTTAAGTATTAGCGAGTTATCGTCACACCAGCTTACAAATCTGTTTACCTCAGAGAAATAATGTGAAGCATTATCTTGACTATTTAATAAGGTTAAAATTGCCGTGTCATCAGAAAATTTGATAAAAAAAGTACTGTCTTGGCTTGCTACGCAATCATTGGTATATAATGTAAATAAAATTGGAGAGCAAACGCATCCCTGCGGGGCGCCCGTGTTCGTAATTTTAACCTCAGAATACGAGTTGTTGACTCTCACCTGTTGTGTGCGGTTGTTCAAAAAGGAATAGAGCCACTTAATACAGTATGGATTTACCTTGAGCTCTTTTAACTTTGTGGTCAACAACATGGGATTCAGGGTATTAAACGCTGAACTAAAATCAATAAAAAGTAAACGGGCATATGCTTGAATGTCTTCTAAATGACTAATAACCAAATGAGAGATGCAGTTAATGGCATCTTCAGTACTTCGCCTCTCTCTATATGCAAATTGAAACGGTTCGAGTAATGGTTTGACTTGATCCCTTAAACCCATAAAAACAAATCGTTCAAAACACTTCATAACATGAGATGTAAGGGCTACTGGTCTAAAATCACTATTCTCCACTGAGTTCTGTTTCTTAGGAACTGGTATTACGATGGATTTCTTCCATAAAGATGGAATAGTATGTGAGTCCAAAGATTTTTGAAAAATGGGGCAGAATGCCGTGGAAAGCTCCATAGCACAGGTTTTTAACAAAAAGGCTGAGATTCTATCTGGGCCCATAGATTTTTTTGAGCATACACCTCTAAATAAAGTGCTGACCACCTGTGGGTCAACCACTATCCTCTGTCCCGGTTCACATATTACATTATCCAGAACACCCGTATAATCAGCTGATGACTCAAACCTAAGAAAAAAGTCATTTAAATCATTTGCCCTGTGTTCATCATCATTAGTTATAAAAGTTTTGAGAGATGGTGTCATATTTGTTACAACTTTCATTGCATCCCACAGTTTTTTTGAATTCCCTGTAGCAAAGTCATCTTCTATTGTATCTCTATATTTTCTCCTCGCCCTTTTCAGTAATATATTCAGTTCCTTTTGAACTATTTTTAATTTAATTTTATCATGATTTATAAATGCCAACTTCTTCCTATTCAAACATTCCTTGACTTCTTTTGTTATAAAACTTTTGTTATTTGGAAATACCGTTACAGTTTTCTTCTCCACTATTGAGTCCACACAAAAATTTATATAGTCTGTTATGGACTCTGTGGCAGTTTCAATGTCCATCTCATGAAAAAGATCCCAGTCCGTGGATTCAAAACAGCCTTTTAAGGTCTCTATACTGTCCTCCGACCAAACCGAGATTGTCTTTGCGTGAGGCTTAGTTCTTTTTAAAAGAGTTTTATAAGTTGGGATCAAAAGGACAGTGTTGTGATCACAGTTAGATAGAGGAGGTTTGACCTTAGCAACATATGCGTCTTTAACATTTCCGTAACATTTGTCCAAAATCTTGTTACCTCTAGTGAAGCACTTAATATATTGTTCGTACCCCGGGAGCATAAGCTCCAATCTACACTGGTTGAAGTCTCCAAGGATAAAAATTGAAGCCGCTGGAGTCCTCCTTAATTGTTCATTGACACAGTCACTTATACACCTAGCCGCGTTAGCAGTATTCCCGCTTGGTGGAACGTACACCGCACAAATGACGATGTTTCCAAATTCACGCGGTAGATAAAAAGGCCTTAATGATAAACATAATAATTCCACATCAGGATTGCACACAGTATCTCTCACCGTATGCTGGCAGCACCATTTGTCCTTGATGTATATACAGACGCCGCCGCCTCTAGATTTACCAGAGTTTTCATCCCTGTCTGCACGAACAAGCGAAAACCCATCCAGTTCGACCAAAGAACAAGGGATGTCCCGATGAAGCCATGTCTCCGTGAACACCATCAAGCAGGACTCGCGATACTCGTGCCATGTCCTTGTGATCACGCGTAGCTCCTCGATTTTATTCTTTAAGGACCGCACATTGCTTAGAATCACAGACGGAAGAGGAGGTTTATTACCACGGTTCCGAAGACGGAGACAAATTCCTCCTCTCTTCCCTCTTTTCCTGGGTCGCGCCCAAAATGCGCTCTTCCTCCTGATATCGACAGGTAAATCCGTGAGAGGCAATGTTCTTTCAGGCCTCAGAAGGAGCAACTCCGCTCTGGTATAGCACACAGATGGCACAGCTACCAAGTGTACAGGTGATCCATGATTCAAAGCAAGGATCCTTCCTCCGATCAAAGTCAGTAGTAGAAATTGTACCAAGAACGCCTTCATTATGAACAGCACTTTAACACATTAAAACATTTAAGAACATAAAACAATTTAGATCGACACGAACATTAAACTGACAGTGCACGTGTCCGAGTCGCCAGCCGAGCAGCGCCACCGGAAACAGTCTGAGGAGCCAATGGAGACCTCTATATTTTACCAGCTGACAGGATCTGTATGTTTACAGCATTAGGCTAGATATATTTTTCTTGAGAAAGATTAAAGGCACACTATGCAGGAATTCCGTTTTTGTCAAACAGCGCCCCCTAGAGTCGCTGTAGAGTACTTGTACTTGTATTTAACGTTACTGTAGTAAATACCACTCACGGAGAGCGTCTCTGCACTCACGGCCTCAGCTTCTCTTATGTAACTTATCTATAACGCTTTTCTGTTTCGGAGTTCCCTACAGCAGTGTTAAAACAAAATAATTGTTTAATTTTTGTTGTCTCCGCAGGTGTAATGGAGCAACAGCGTGGTGGTCAGTGTAGTTTGATTCACAAATAAATTACTCTTTTGAAAGGTTAGTGAATCAAGAGTCGCCTTAATAGAGAAATACGGCGCCGAAAGCGTAACTTAGTCCGACTCATATGATTCGATAACTAATCACTCGTTGAAAAAGACGAATTGACTGACTAAATTTTAGCAAACAAAATAGAATATAACTCAATATCATTTAATTAGCTTACATTACAGTGCACTGGATTCATCACAGCAGTTTTTCTAATAAAAAAACACACATCCTAAAAAGAGAACGTATGCCTATAAGTTTGGCCTTCTCATCAACTCTCCCTCCGGGACCGAATGGGTATTCTGACGTTACAGACACAATTATCATCGCAAAAATCTAGATATTAAAACAAACTATTTTTATCTTGACAGTTAAAACATCAAACACTAGAACAATAAATGAATTAAATTACTTGTTTTTTTCAGCTGAATGATTCCTCTCGAAAACGTTGGTCTGCGTCTGCAGGATCCCCCCTCAGGATTTAAATTAACCGCCAAGACCTTTTTTTCAGTCAGTTGAGTTCCTTAATTCTAGTAGTGGCCCGCTTGTGACAAAACGAACTCGGGCCGATGGTAAATACACACAGCTACACCGAGTATGGACCTGACACTAGTACAACTGCTTTCAGCCGATACTGGCCCATACAGAAAAAGCCGTCAGTCAGCCAGATGTGTTATGCACAGTCGGCACGGATCTGGCCCATTATCTGTTCACCGATGCTGACAGTGACACATTTCAGCCAGAATCGGCCCAACTTTGCTTGCTATCTTACTCCGACGAAAGTGACTTGAACGCACCTGCCGTCATAAACACGACTTCCCACCTCGTAAGTACGAACTTCCCAGGAGGACTTGAACGCACCAACGCTCCAGTGGGCGGGGCCAAAGACGCGGCGACGTAGACGTTGATGTTCTTCCGCAAAGACGATCTTTCGCTGCTCTCTGACGTCACAAGTCTCCACTTCTCAGATCCTGTCGTTTCACAGACTTGGTTTCAATAAAAGCAGTTTGTGGAACAACAAGGAAGTTCTGAGTTTTGAAAATGAAAATGAAAATGAAGTATTTTTTTTTATTAGTACAACAAACTCTTACCTATCAAAAGATCAGGAAAAATTTGAATTCTCAGTTCATGACCCCTTTAAGGGACACAATTATTGAGTACTGGGTGACTTTAGGAACTAGTCTAAGCAGTTTATGCAAATGGCCACCGTCCTACCTTTTCTCAAAAAAAAAAAAAAAAAAATTCCACAATTTCTTTAGGAAAAATGATTGATACAAGGAGCAATTAGTTAACATGACTAATTCTT
This sequence comes from Gila robusta, assembly GCA_030770095.1. Taxonomy (NCBI): domain Eukaryota; kingdom Metazoa; phylum Chordata; class Actinopteri; order Cypriniformes; family Leuciscidae; genus Gila; species Gila robusta. The sequence continues at coordinate 38,608 of JAVALU010002416.1, forward strand.
AAGTTAATGATATATAACACTTAAATGTACAAATATAATAGAAGACCCCATTTTGAAATGTTTATTTCACAAACCTAATAAATACACCAACATTTTCAACATATTCAGCTCTTCAAACTGGCATTTTCTTGACACTGGTCGAGTTGCCTTCCGTGTTCTGTCTTCGATGGTGCAGGAACAAGACATTTAAATAATAATAAAAAAGTAGCTTTTTGTCACTACTGACAAAGAACTGACATGGTTTAGGTTGTATAAATGTCATGCTCTGGAAACAGTTTATAAAGATCTTTCATGAGTGAAGCAGAAGCCTGCAGTGATGGTGGAGGTTTTAGTTTCACAGACGATTAAAAATCAAGTAAAGCTGAAATAATATGAGCAGTGGTTCTCAACTCTGGCTCTCAAGTTCCACTTTCCTGCAGATTTTGCTCCATCTCTGATCAAAAACATCTGTAAAGGCTTCTCCAGGCCACACACACCTCTCCAGGCCACACACACCTCTCCAGGCCACACACACCTCTCTCCAGGCCACACACACCTCTCTCCAGGACACCTCTCCAGGCCACACACACCTCTCCAGGCCACACACACCTCTCTCCAGGCCACACACACCTCTCTCCAGGACACACACACCTCTCTCCAGGACACACACACCTCTCTCCAGGACCTCTCTCCAGGACACACACACCTCTCTCCAGGACACACACACCTCTCTCCAGGACACACACACCTCTCTGTAACCGGAGAGTTGGTCACGGTTGGTTCTCGAAGGCCAGTGTTGAGAATCTGCTTTAGTCGATTACAGACCAGCACTCAATCACACACACTGCCGTTCAAAAGTTTTAGATTGGTAAGATTTTTAAAGTTTTTAAAAGAAGTCTCACCAAGGCTGCATTTATATGATTAAAAATACAAAAAAATCAGCTGTTTTCTATGTGAATATATAGTAAAGTGTAATTTATTCCTGTGATCAAAGCTGAATTTTCAGCATCATTACTCCAGTCTTCAGTGTCACATGATCCTTCAGAAATCAATATAATATGATGATTTGATGCTCAAGAAACATTTATGATTATTATCAATGTTAAAAAACAGTTAAATTTTTATTTCAGGATTCTTTGATGAATATGAAGTTGAAAAGTACATAATTTATCTGAAATAGAAGCTTATGTAACATTAAACTCAACCGTTCAAAAGTTTGGGGTCAGTAAGAATTTTTATTTAATTTTTTGGGGAAAATAAATAAAATAAATCAATACTTTTATTAATCAAGGATGAATTAAATTGATAAAAAGTGACAGTAAAGACATTTATAATGTTAAAAAATATTCTATTTCAAATAAGTGCTCTTCTTTTGAAAAAACTGTTTTCAACATTGATAATAATCATAAATGTTTCTTGAGTATCAAATCATCATATTATAGTGATTTCTGAAGGATCATGTGACACTGAAGACTGGAGTAATGATGCTGAAAATTCAGCTTTGATCACAGGAATACATTACACTTTATATTAAAATAGAAAACAGTTATTTTAAATTGTAATAATATTAACAATATAAGCTTTTTTGTATTTTTAATCAAATAAATGCAGTTTAGACTTCTTTTAAAAACAGTACAAAATCTTCCCGATCCAAACCTTTTGAACGGCAGTGTGTGTTATAGTGTGTTTACAGCATTTCACCGACAGAATGTCTCTAAGCAGACACAGGATTTACAGGAGGATATATCTGAAACGTCCAGAGTGTGTGAGATCATTTCTCCGTGGAGAAGGCTCTCTTCATGAGCGGCGGCGGCGTCTTGCCCGGCTCGTAGACGGAGTCCGGTGGAGGAGCGCTGAGACTGCACCAGTCCGGGACGCGGCCCGTCTGGTTATAGTAATCTCTGGACACCGAGCGACTCCCTAAAATGTCCTGCAATGCTCCAAATATAGCACCTACATGAGGAGACACAAAGCAACCTTGAGTACATGGCAGAAAACTGGGTAACACACTCCTATCACACATCCGGTGCAACGCAGAGCCAGGCGCGACGTGTGTGTTTTGCTAGTTTCAGCCCGACACAGTTTTCATTTTCACGTCCTGCGACACGTTTAAATAGCGAATGCATTTGTGCCCATCTGTGGCCATGAGCTGCTGGTCTGAGAACGAGTGTGTGTTCAGGAGCATTGATGAACGTTGCAGTTTTGAGGAACTGAATACACTGAGCCGTTGACCAACTGAACCCTGGGATAAAGTCAATGGTGCTGTATTTCTTTTGTTATTTAAAGAGTGCGTTAGTAATGTGTGTCTATAGGCGGGTCCACAACACACACTCTGCTTATCTCACACACACACACACACACACACACACACACACACACACTCTGCTTATCACACACACACACACTCTGCTTATTACACACACACACTCTGCTTATTACACACACACTCTGCTTATTACCACACACACTCTGCTTATTACCACACACACTCTGCTTATTACACACACACACACTCTGCTTATTACACACACACACTCTGCTTATTACACACACTCTGCTTATTACACACACACTCTGCTTATCACACACACACACTCTGCTTATTACACACACACACTCTGCTTATTACACACACACTCTGCTTATTACACACACACTCTGCTTATTACACACACACTCTGCTTATTACCACACACACTCTGCTTATTACACACACACTCTGCTTATTACACACACACTCTGCTTATTACACACACACTCTGCTTATTACACACACACACACACACACTCTGCTTATCACACACACACACACTCTGCTTATTACACACACACACTCTGCTTATTACACACACTCTGCTTATTACACACACACTCTGCTTATTACACACACACTCTGCTTATTACACACACACACTCTGCTTATTACACACACACTCTGCTTATTACACACACACTCTGCTTATTACACACACACTCTGCTTATTACCACACACACTCTGCTTATTACACACACACTCTGCTTATTACACACACACTCTGCTTATTACACACACACACTCTGCTTATTACACACACACACTCTGCTTATTACACACACACACTCTGCTTATTACACACACACTCTGCTTATTACCACACACTCTGCTTATTACACACACACTCTGCTTATTACACACACACTCTGCTTATTACACACACACACACACTGCTTATTACACACACACACACTCTGCTTATTACATACACTCTGCTTATTACACACACACACAGCTTATTACACACACACACTCTGCTTATTACACACACACACACACTCCGCTTATTACACACACACACACACACACACTCTGCTTATTACATACACACACACACACACACACACTCTGCTTATTACACACACACTCTGCTTATTACACACACACTCTGCTTATTACACACACACACACTCTGCTTATTACATACACACACACACACACACACACTCTGCTTATTACACACACATTATTAGACACACACACTCTACTTATTACACACACACACTCTCTACTTATTACACACACACACTCTACTTATTACACACACACACAGACACTCTACTTATTACACACACACACAGACACTCTACTTATTACACACACACACAGACACACACACACGTGTGAGCGTCGAGTCTGTGGAGGCGGGAGAAACGACGATCTCAGATATTTTGAGTTTGGACTGCAGTACCGATTTCCACCACTAGTTGTCAATCTTACAGACTGCTTATTACACACACACATTATTACACACACACTCTACTTATTACACACACACACACACACTCTCTACTTATTACACACACACACACACTCTACTTATTACTAAGGGTGTCACGATTTCGATTTTAAATCGAAATCGATCGAAATTAATTCACAATCTCAAAAATCGAAATAAAAAATGGAATCGTCGATGCTGCCACGCCCCCATGTCGCGTTTTACTGACTCTTATTGTTCAATCTCGTTCATCAAAATTAACTAATCTTTTTTCTAGTCATTTCAGGGGCTTTAAACGTTATACTTTTAACAGGCAAATTCCCCGAACACATCCACCTACGCAATCTTGATCATATTCTGAATTAAGAAATCATTATAATGCAGTCAAAAATAATTTACAGGGAACATTAATAATTACTTGACCTTCCGAGTCTTTTGTTCATTTGTCGCGTGACAGAGGCAATGAACGACTCATCACAGCGCGGAAAAACAAACACACGTGTTGAAAGGCTGTGAGTCTATCTTAAATGCTTCTGATTGGCCATTGCGTTCAAGAAATTCAAGAAGGCTGTGAAAGGCTATCCTCGGGCCGGGCTCTTGATCTATAGACGTGCACTCCCAACGCAATAGAGTGCGGCGCGGGACTAGATTTGATGGCCGAGTGCGAGCGCGGGCGGTAATGCACTCACTCTGTGTGTGCGGGAGAATAAAACGATTCGCGGGACTCCTGCAAACTAGAAATATCTATAAATAAAACATAAAAACTAATACATTTTTATTCATCTGTTGCAGAAAAGCAACAAGAACAACTAAAACAAAATAGAAACGATTTACAGGCCAGAGTTTCTATTTATAACATGTTTGCAGCGTTGAGCGATTTAGCCAATCACAGACATATGTGTTGATTTCTTGAACGCAATGGCCAATCAGAAGCATTTAAGATAGACTCTCCTCACCGCTCAAAACGGACTTTTTGTTCAGTGCTGAATTCTGTAAGCTGGCAAATCCTCTAATTATAACAAACAAAGTGTAGGCTATATATTATGAAAGATTCATTGTGCAGTCAGCTTTATTGATAATAACAGAGATGTGTGAGATTGCGATGAACTGATGTCAGCTTTTTAGGAGCAACAGCAACCTGTGCTTAAAAAAAAAAAAAGTCAAAATCGAGAATCGAATCGAACCGTGACCTTAGAATCGAAAATGTAATCGAATCGAGGATTTGGAGAATCGTGACACCCCTACTTATTACACACACACACAGACACTCTACTTATTACACACACACACAGACACTCTACTTATTACACACACACACACACACACACACACACACACACACACGTGTGAGTGTCAAGTCTGTGGAGGCGGGAGAAACAACGATCTCAGATATTTTGAGTTTGGACTGCAGTACCGATTTCCACCACTAGTTGTCAATCTTACAGACTGCACCTTTAAAGGGACCATCCAAAAAAAAGTGAAACCGAAAATTGTATTCATCATTTGTCGTCTGTAAAGCCGCGCGCATCGCGCTCACCTCCTAGCCAGGCGGTGCAGTTGGGTTTAGCGGGCGGGCTGTGGATCCGGAAGCTCTTGGTCGCGAGAGCATCATGGTACTTCGGCTTCTCCACCAGCGAGCGGATCTCAGCCAGGAGGCGGGGCAGGAATCCGGGAAGCATGGCCGTACCACCGATGATCACCAAGTTCTCTGACAGAACCTTGCGAGTGTCGATGGGACACTAGTGTGGTACAAACAAAACACAAATAAACAAGGTGAATGCTGGGAAAAGTGAGAATTGCACAGAGGCAGGGTGGAGGATTATTAGGGTGTTGCTTTATGATTATAAACACACACTACCAGTCAAACGTTTTGGATCGGTAAAATTTTTAATGTTTTTAAAAGAAGTCTCTTCTGCTCACCTAGGCTACAGTAATATTGTGAAATATTATGACAATTTAAAATAACTGTTTTCTATTTTAATATATTTTAAAATGTAATTTATTCCTGTGATCAAAGCTGAATTTTCAGCATCATTACTCCAGTCTTCAGTGTCACATGATCCTTCAGAAATCACTATAATATGATGATTTGATGCTCAAGAAACATTTATGATTATTATCAATGTTGAAAACAGTCATTTACAATTTTTATATCAGGATTCTTTGATGAATAGAAAGTTAAAAAGAACAGCATTTATCTGAAATAGAATCTTTTGTAACATTATAAATGTCTTTACTGTCACTTTTAATCTATTTATTTCATCCTTGATGAAAATCCTGAAAAAAAAATGCAAATAGCCATTTTAAACACTGATAATAATCATAAATGTTTCTTGATCATCAAATCATCATATTATAGTGATTTCTGAAGGATCATGTGACACTGAAGACTGGAGTAATGATGCTGAAAATTCAGCTTTGATCACAGGAATAAATTACACTTTTTACTATATATTCACATAGAAAACAGTTGATTTACAATCTAATAATATTTAACAATATTACATTTATTTTTTAATCAAATAAATGCAGCCTTGGTGAGCAGAAGAGAGTTCTTTTAAAAACAATGAAAATTTTACCAATCCAAAACTTTTGACTGGTAGTATAAATAAACAAGTAATGCATACAGTTTTGGTTATAAACAAACTAAACAATAAACGATGCACCGAAATTTGGGCCAATGAAAATGTTTTGACCAAAATCAAGGTGAATGCTGGGAAAAGAAACACAAAACGTCACATTTACCTCAGAAAAGCCTTTCAGTGAACAGAAACTCTATAGAAGAATAACTCTAGAGGATCGTTCTGATACAGACATGCAGTAGATCACATATATTTTTACTTGATCTATTATCTTCATTATTTAAAGTATGTTTGAATAAATCCATCATGAAAAAAAGTTATAACAGCCATCGTTTAAATATTTATATTTCAACAATGAATTGGAGTAGAAACAATTACATAAAAAAAAGTTTAATCGTGTAATTTAAACGTTAATAAGCAACTCAGTTTGATTATTAAATAAATGTGATGATTAATTGACTACTGAATAAGCTATTTTCAGTTTTCAGCTAAATAAAAATGGTAAGTTTCAGTGTTTCAGTAAAAATTGTATTTTGGTGCATCACTACAAACAATCAACATAAGGTTTCAATTGTACTTGTCATTAGAAGGAACTTTTCTGTAGGACTTTTTCTCCCATTCACCCGACTTGCATTCGCTTCAGGGACTTTTCCAAGAGTTTGCTGAAGATCTCATATTTCATACCTTAACCAGCGTGTCCAGCATCAGCGTGGCGATGGACTTCTCCTCGTTATCCTGCTCGAACAGCATCTCCGCCACAGAGTCTCTGGAAAACCGGCAGATTAACAGACAGTAACCGAGAGCGTCCCAGTTCACAGGAGAAATCTCGGAGAGAACGGTGAGAGCGTGTCCTTTCCCTCGCAGCTCATATATGTGAAGAGATCAGGTCATTACCTGATGAAACCCTTGACATGCAGAATCTTCTGCCCATCCAGTGGATACTCCACGTCTGGAGGCGGAGCCGGTCTCTGACGGACCAATGAGAAGCAACTGTGAATATTCTGACGTTTAATAATTACACTTCCATTCTTACATAGTTTGAGAACGCAAAGCAGGTCAAATAAGCAGTTAATGGATCAACTTGTGTGACGCTTAAATAACTGACTTGATAAAACAAATATAATTAATTTTTAATTACATTTAATCCTTAATGTTTCTGTATTTATTCCTTCATTTATTTTTTTTGTATTTATCTAAAAATATTTTTTTATTTTTTTAACACATATATATATATTCATTCTCTTTCTTCTCCTCTAAAAATAAATATAGAAATGAAAGAATTTATCTAAAAATATTTAACACATACATATGTGTATATATATATATATATATATATATATATATATATATATATATATATATATATATATATATATATATATATATATATGAATGCATATATATATGCATTCTTTCATTTCTATATTTATTTTTAGAGGAGAAGAAAGTGAAATATATATATATATATATATACGGGACATTTCACAAAAGTATTATTGTGTTCGTTTGATAAGGGATTTTATGTTCCGCTAAAAATGTTATCTTGATTTATTTATTCATTTTTAAACACCATGTTTTTTTTATTTTCATGGAGACCCAAACCTGCAGAAATAAAAAATAAATAAATAAATATAACAATAGGAAAATAAAGAAACAACTGACTCGATAAAACAAATAGAATTTTTTTTTTATTAAATTTATTTCTGAATGGATCTGTATTTTTTTCCCAAAATGTATTACAAAATTAATTTTTATTCTTTTTAACTAACTATATATATATATATACACACACACACTCACCTAAAGGATTATTAGGAACACCATACTAATACTGTGTTTGACCCCCTTTCGCCTTCAGAACTGCCTTAATTCTACGTGGCATTGATTCAACAAGGTGCTGAAAGCATTCTTTAGAAATGTTGGCCCATATTGATAGGATAGCATCTTGCAGTTGATGGAGATTTGTGGGATGCACATCCAGGGCACGAAGCTCCCGTTCCACCACATCCCAAAGATGCTCTATTGGGTTGAGATCTGGTGACTGTGGGGGCCATTTTAGTACAGTGAACTCATTGTCATGTTCAAGAAACCAATTTGAAATGATTCGAGCTTTGTGACATGGTGCATTATCCTGCTGGAAGTATCCATCAGAGGATGGGTACATGGTGGCCATAAAGGGATAGACATGGTCAGAAACAATGCTCAGGTAGGCCGTGGCATTTAAACGATGCCCAATTGGCACTAAGGGGCCTAAAGTGTGCCAAGAAAACATCCCTCACACCATTACACCACCACCACCAGCCTGCACAGTGGTAACAAGGCATGATGGATCCATGTTCTCATTCTGTTTACGCCAAATTCTGACTCTACCATCTGAATGTCTCAACAGAAATCGAGACTCATCAGACCACGCAACATTTTTCCAGTCTTCAACTGTCCAATTTTGGTGAGCTCTTGCAAATTGTAGCCTCTTTTTCCTATTTGTAGTGGAGATGAGTGGTACCCGGTGGGGTCTTCTGCTGTTGTAGCCCATCCGCCTCAAGGTTGTGCGTGTTGTGGCTTCACAAATGCTTTGCTGCATACCTCGGTTGTAACGAGTGGTTATTTCAGTCAAAGTTGCTCTTCTATCAGCTTGAATCAGTCGGCCCATTCTCCTCTGACCTCTAGCATCAACAAGGCATTTTCGCCCACAGGACTGCCGCATACTGGATGTTTTTCCCTTTTCACACCATTCTTTGTAAACCCTAGAAATGGTTGTGCGTGAAAATCCCAGTAACTGAGCAGATTGTGAAATACTCAGACCGGCCCGTCTGGCACCAACAACCATGCCACGTTCAAAATTGCTTAAATCACCTTTCTTTCCCATTCTGACATTCAGTTTGGAGTTCAGGAGATTGTCTTGACCAGGACCACATCCCTAAATGCATTGAAGCAACTGCCATGTGATTGGTTGATTAGATAATTGCATTAATGAGAAATTGAACAGGTGTTCCTAATTATCCTTTAGGTGAGTGTATATATATATATATATATATATATATATATATATATATATATATATACAGGTCCTTCTCAAAAAATTAGCATATTGTGATAAAGTTCATTATTTTCCATAATGTAATGATAAAAATTAAACTTTCATATATTTTAGATTCATTGCACACCAACTGAAATATTTCAGGTCTTTTATTGTTTTAATACTGATGATTTTGGCATACAGCTCATGAAAACCCAAAATTCCTGTCTCAAAAAATTTGCATATCATGAAAAGGTTCTCTAAACGAGCTATTAACCTAATCATCTGAATCAACTAATTAACTCTAAACACCTGCAAAAGATTCCTGAGGCTTTTAAAAACTCCCAGCCTGTTTCATTACTCAAAACCGCAATCATGGGTAAGACTGCCGACCTGACTGCTGTCCAGAAGGCCATCATTGACACCCTCAAGCAAGAGGGTAAGACAGAAAGAAATTTCTGAACAAATAGGCTGTTCCCAGAGTGCTGTATCAAGGCACCTCAGTGGGAAGTCTGTGGGAAGGAAAAAGTGTGGCAAAAAACACTGCACAACGAGAAGAGGTGACCGGACCCTGAGGAAGATTGTGGAGAAGGACCGATTCCAGACCTTGGGGGACCTGCGGAAGCAGTGGACTGAGTCTGGAGTAGAAACATCCAGAGCCACCGTGCACAGGCGTGTGCAGGAAATGGGCTACAGGTGCCGCATTCCCCAGGTCAAGCCACTTTTGAACCAGAAACAGCGGCAGAAGCGCCTGACCTGGGCTACAGAGAAGCAGCACTGGACTGTTGCTCAGTTTTGCATGTCATTCGGAAATCAAGGTGCCAGAGTCTGGAGGAAGACTGGGGAGAAGGAAATGCCAAAATGCCTGAAGTCCAGTGTCAAGTACCCACAGTCAGTGATGGTCTGGGGTGCCATGTCAGCTGCTGGTGTTGGTCCACTGTGTTTTATCAAGGGCAGGGTCAATGCAGCTAGCTATCAGGAGATTTTGGAGCACTTCATGCTTCCATCTGCTGAAAAGCTTTATGGAGATGAAGATTTCATTTTTCAGCACGACCTGGCACCTGCTCACAGTGCCAAAACCACTGGTAAATGGTTTACTGACCATGGTATTACTGTGCTCAATTGGCCTGCCAACTCTCCTGACCTGAACCCCATAGAGAATCTGTGGGATATTGTGAAGAGAAAGTTGAGAGACGCAAGACCCAACACTCTGGATGAGCTTAAGGCCGCTATCGAAGCATCCTGGGCCTCCATAACACCTCAGCAGTGCCACAGGCTGATTGCCTCCATGCCACGCCACATTGAAGCAGTCATTTCTGCAAAAGGATTCCCGACCAAGTATTGAGTGCATAACTGAACATAATTATTTGAAGGTTGACTTTTTTTTTTGTATTAAAACACTTCTTTTATTGGTCGGATGAAATATGCTAATTTTTTGAGACAGGAATTTTGGGTTTTCATGAGCTGTATGCCAAAATCATCAGTATTAAAACAATAAAAGACCTGAAATATTTCAGTTGGTGTGCAATGAATCTAAAATACATGAAAGTTTAATTTTTATCATTACATTATGGAAAATAATTAACTTTATCACAATATGCTACTTTTTTGAGAAGGACCTGTATATATATATATTAATTTAAACATTCTTTCATTTATATATTTATAGAGGAAAATAATGTGAATAACAAAAGTCTCACAATAAACAAACTATATAAAACATTTAAGATTAAATACAAGAGAAAATTTCAAAAATACGTTCAGCTGAAACTTTTTTTAATATCAGTTAAACAATAAAATAAGCATAAAATCTTGTCTATTTACATTAAAAAGTCCTTAGTTTGGCATGATGGAGGTTGTGTTGTGTTGAAGAGTGAATGTTTGCTAATATTTATATCAGTTACACGTATAATTGATGACGTTTTAACAGTAAAAGTTTAAAGCGTGTTCTCTGACCTCAGCTGATCCCTCCATGTTGAACTTGGCCTCCTGGATCTTCATTCCTCTCTGAAGGTCACTAACAAAACACGTACGCACTAAACACACAAGACAACAACACGGTTACTCCCTAAAGTCAACATAACAGTGTTTGAAACCCATTTTACTTTACAGATTTCTGAGGCAAACAGGAAACAAGAATAAATGTAAAGCAGGTCTTGATTTTATGCTCAGGAATGTTAGTGAAAAGCATCTCTATATGACGAACCTTTGATATCCTCCACTACCTCTTCTGGAATAGTGCCTGTAACAAACACCAACAGATAATCAGACAGCAAACCAGAACAAATACAGTATTAACCCTATAAAGCTACTGGATCATATTTCATAGGCCTGTAAATGATAAAACTGGCTGTCACACTCAATCTTCTCCAGTCCTTCTGTCTCTGATTGATATTTAGACTCTTTTATCAAGTAAAAGTCTTTTAGTATAATTGTACAAACGTCCTTCCTCAGCTCGAGCTTCACGTGTCTTTCTGTGTCAAATCTGACCTGATTTTATCAAGTAAACTCAAGAATAACTTCAGCACTTGAAATGTTCTTGTCCTTTAGACAAGTAAATCGGTCATTCACTTTATCTGGAAAAATAGGATTTTTTGTAAATATAATTGATTCTGAAGCAATATTCCTATCAGTGTTGTATCAGCTTTGACATTTAAATCTGCAAATTTGTAATATTTACATATAGTGTACATTACATACATACGTGTAATTATATACAGTCAAACCAAAATATATTCAGACACCTTCAACATTTCTCACATTATCACAGTTTATTCGCTATAGTTTCGAAAATGGTAATAAAATGCTAGTTATGAACTCAGTTGATATTTGACTGGTTTTGTCCGTCCTTCTGTTAGACTCTCACACATGAATTATGTTGAATATCTGTCAGCTGTTAAATTTAACTACACAATTAGATAATACCAGTTTAGCTCAACCAGTTACCAAGCAATGCTTCATGTTGTTCAGTCTGTGGTGTAAAAAGGTGCATTAGCAATTAAAGAAAAAACATGATCAGCTCAAAGCTCAAATTTATCAGCTCATAAATTTTACTGGTAGTCACTGTATGAATAATTTTTGGGTATAATATGTCACAGTTTACTTTATTTTGCTCTCCTCACTTACATAAATGAACTATAGTGTCCTGCACACACTAGTGAAAATTATATTTTGGGTTTGACTGTGTATACAAAATAATTATACACTGTTAACGCACGTATATTATGTAAACACAAACTTTTATTTTGAATGTGATTAATCGTTGCCCAGCACTATTATAAATAAGATCAAAAGGTCGAGCAAGTAAAACTCTCTTCCACTTGTCCCAAACCAGCGTTAATGTGGAGCCCTGTCATGCTTATAGTAACACTGCTTATAGTAACACTGCTTATAGTAACACTGCTTACAGTAACACTGCTTACAGTAACACTGCTTACAGTAACACTGCTTACAGTAACACTGATTGATTATGGTAACACTGCTTACGGTAACACTGCTTACGGTAACACTGATTGATTATGGTAACACTGCTTACGGTAACACTGATTGATTATGGTAACACTGCTTACAGTAACACTGATTGCTTACGGTAACACTGCTTACGGTAACACTGATTACGGTAACACTGACTGATTACGGTAACACTGATTACAGAAACACTGATTACAGTAACACTGATTGATTATGGTAACACTGCTTATGGTAACACTGCTTATGGTAACACTGATTACGGTAACACTGATTACGGTAACACTGATTACGGTAAACACTGCTTACGGTAAACACTGCTTACGGTAAACACTGCTTACGGTAAACACTGATTACGGTAACAATGATTACGGTAACACCGATTACGGTAACACCGATTACGGTAACACCGATTACGGTAACACCGATTACGGTAACACCGATTACGGTAACACCGCTTACAGTAACACCGCTTACGGTAACACCGATTACGGTAACACCGATTACGGTAACACCGATTACGGTAACACTGATTACGGTAACATGCTTACGGTAACACTGATTACGGTAACACTGATTACGGTAACACTGATTACGGTGATTACGGTAACACTGAATACGGTAACACTACTACACTGCTTATAGTGACACTGCTTATAGTAACAACCTAGAATACGGGTCAGATGGTGTGTGTGTCTCTTACTGATGACGGCGGGGTTGAGGCCGGTGCCGGAGTCGGTGTCCAGCATACATTGCTCACTCAGCAGAGCATGCAGCTCCCTAAAGACCACACAAACAACACACACACACTGAGAACACAAGCAGCTTTATCTTACACACCGCTTCGATTCATGCCACTCTGGACTTACTTATGAATGGCTTTTCCAGCCATAGGCAGAGCCTCCCATGCGGACAGGATCGGGATGCCTTCATAGATCTAGTGCACTGTTAAAGTCATTAACCTGATAATGATAAAACTGAAACAATCCGTACTGTATGAAGCGCTATTGAAATAATCAATAGACTTGATTTGAACAACATCAATGATGAATCATTCACAATATGATCAGGGGTGTGTTTCCCATACAGCGCTGTAACTCGCTGCTTCACTACTATAGTGCGATGCATCGTTGAAGAAATCATCTCGCTAGTCACGACTGTTTCCTGAAAACATATTGTCGCACCCCAGGACGACAGTAAATAGAGTTAAAGTAGTTTCAAAGCGTATTTGCTGTCAAAGGATCCTGGTAAGACCAGCGTCTCAGTGTATCCACAATCCATGACGAGAGCCGACTGGATTCCCAGAGACATGACAGACATCAGGTGACCGGGAGCAAACAGGACCGACGGGACCTGCAATACAGACACGTTTCAAATCTGCTTTTATTTATATAGCACATGTAAAAACAGCAAACATGGCTGACCAAAGTGCTGAACAAAACACAAGACAAAGAGACAAGGGTAAACCACACATTCATGACAGAAGCTCACAATGAATTAAACACTAAAGAAAAGAAGTAGGTTTAAAGAGAAGATTTAAAAACAGTTAAATACTGTGCCAATCTGATGTTAACTGGAATAGCATGTTGCTTACATTATTTAGCACATTGCTAGAATGTATGTTGTTAACATGAATTAACACTATATAAAGAGATCACTGGATGGCTGAAATACAGTATGGAAGTTTTTTTAAGCATTCAAACCAAGTCTATTTTAACAACAACAAAAAAATCCACTGTGAGAATCTGTGTTCTCTAAGTTTCAACTGGGAGTGGAATCCCAGATCAGTTTCATAATGTGAATCTGTATGTCAGACTGATTGGTTTGTTCGATACTGTTGAATCACCTGATCTTTTGATGTGAGTTCAGCAAGTTGTAGCTAAATCCACAGTGGAATATTGATTAAAAGAGAAACTGCTGACTTCACCTCGAAGTGCTTGAAGAAGACTCTGGAGAGCGTCTCTCTGAAGTGTGAGGGACAGAGGAGGGACTCGATGACGACCACGCGCCGGTCTCGAGGGTTCACCAGCAGATGCCTGAGGAGAAACAGCATCATGTGTTCAGATCACGAGCGAGGAATACACAGAGCATTACTCCAGAACAACATCTGACAGCAGTCGCAAGCAACGGTGCCACTAATGTGACTTGATTTGGCAGCTCTGGGGGGATTTTTAATCATAAAGTTAATTCAGTAATAAAACTACTATTGTTTTGCATTAATAAATGCGGTTACTAATAATAGTACATGTTTGTGTATTGGAAATTTGACAGTCAAGCACTAAGCTTTAAATGAACTTTTATTAACAACAGTGTTGTGCAAAAAACTCTTTTTTATAGGGAAAATTTAAATATACTCCTATTAATTGCGCCATTGTTCTCCTATAGTATCATACTGGACTGACCCGACAGCTAAAGTGATTATAAAAGGAGTGCTTTTTACTTAAAAATACGCTTTAAATCTCTCGACAAACTAAAAGATGTATATTTTATATGTATGTATTCTAAATAAAAGATACAGATTGTACTGAATGTCTGAATGTTGATTATTTGATTATCAGGATTTATTGAGTCCACATGTCATGAAAACAAGAAACTGCTTCTAATCACAAACAACTAAACACACAACTCTGCGATGCTGTTTGCGAATGTTCGTTAGAACGATGGTTTCTGGAAACACCGACTCGTTGAACTGCTGATAACGAACTTGCGATCATAGTTGGCTAACGATGCTTTCGGGAAACACAACCAAAGATTGGTTACAAGGTAGTTTGTGACGTCAGAAACACCAGCGATTTCAAACCGTGTTTTTGAGACTGTCTTTGGTTCACTGCAGTTTTAAGGAGAAAATACTCAGCAATGCTGTCGACTTATGAATTTACACATGGTTTGTGTTAAAGCACATTAAAAACACCACATAGACATATAAACAACATTACAAACTGGATTTTCACCACAGGGGTGAAAATAAACTTTACTTTAAATAAAATTGTTTGTGTGCCACAAAGTTTTAGTTTAGACTTTTTAGTTTTTCAATTCATCACATTAAAAATAACATTAAAACTGGATAATATTTAAGGCTTTGAAGAGCTGGAAAAAGTGCCTGAATTTCACTCTCAAAAGGTTGCATGAACCCTGAGATGAGTTAGCATTACTACATTAAATCAATAGTGAATGCTGGTGATTTGTGGAGTGAAAAGCCTACTTTAACTTGATCCTTCATGACTCAGTGTTTTTCCTGATTTCCCAAGTCAAATGCAACATAAAAGGCAGCTCTTATCCGTTGGGAAACGTGCGACCTCAAACTAAATTTAGTCGAACCGGCAAGAAAAAAGATCGCAAAATGCAACCATTTGGTCCCTGATGACGGACTCTCGCACCTGAAGTACAGCAGGTGGACAAACTCCTTCAGGATGGTGTACAGCTCCTCAGTGTTGATGTTGTACTGGACGACTCGAACAGCCTGGAGACACGATCATTTAAAGTCGGCATGAAATTGGAATATTGCATTGTTATATGTTAACATGGGTGCACATCATTATTGTTTTAATAATCTTGAATCAGAATAAGTTCCTCTTGCAGCATCTCTTCTCTGATAATGTGGGCGGGGCAACCTGTCACTCACATGAGATCACCTAATAGCAAACCACAACCATCCAATCAAATCCCCACAGACACATTCAAGCCCCGCCCACATTTGTTCTTGTTCGAGAAGCATTTCGGCACACACAATAGGAAAGAAACGTGCATAACTTCCCTTCCATGCAGACCTTGACATAGATAATATTAAATTGCTGTTTAAAGCATTTGTTACAGCAAATGTTGTCTGGTAAATAAGATTATGTTTATTAATTATGATTATAAATGGAGATTATAAGACCTCTTGAGATCCAGGGTGTTTAATTTCACTGGGAATGATGAATCTCGGCCCAGTCTCGCCAGCAAAGCCACATCTACACATTACAAACACAAGAGAACAAAACCAGATCAGCGCAAACACATATTTCCGTGTCTCGTTTGTGATGAAGTTTCCGTCATTGATTCTGTATATCATAATACTTTTGTTAGTGATTAATGATCATCAATTTAATAACGCACTGATGAATCGGACGTGTAACTCATGCAGGTCTCATATCGTATAATTTGACTAAAACATCGACTTTATTTACATTCTCTGAACGCGACGCAGTAATAACAGTCACTTACTTTGTGTACGCCGCTCCTAAATCAATGACTACGGCTGTCTTCTCCCCTCCACTGCCCAAGCCTTCAAACAAGGGCATTTTATCAATAGAAATAATTTATCAACAGGGGAAAAGGAGATTATTCTTGTATAAACACAACGCTGACACTCATAGCATCAGAGAGAAGGGCGGGGTCCTTCGCAATGGCTGCCTTGCATTCGCCTGAATAAAAATATTGTCGGCAACAGTAAATAATCCAATTAATCGAACACGCAAACATTTTCTACACGTTTACATGATCATTCTGTTGTACATTTTTTATGTGTGCCGACATGTGTATGTGTTTAATGAAAAGCGTTCTGCATGAAGTATCCGTTGATCTGAGATCAGTTCTTCACAGTTTACTGTCCGTTTGAATGCGTGTGATTTGGGCGGGTGAAGCTGAACCCAGATCAGCCCTCCGTGGACACTTTGATCCAAGGCGCCTTCAGAAATTAATGTGACGAATCACTATTTTAAAAGGGATAGTTCACCAAAAAATTAAAAAATTGTCATCATTTAAACACCCTCAAGTTGTTCCAAACCTGTATGAGTTTATTTGTTCTGCTGAACACAATGGAAGATATTTTGAAGAATGTTTGTATTGTAACCAAACAGTTGTAGGGCATCATTCATTGACTTCCATAGTGTGGAGGGGGAAATACCATGGAAGTCAATGGTGCCCAAAATACTGTTTGGTTACAAACATTCTTAAAAATATTTTGAGGGTGATTAAACAGTTGGGTGCTCTATCCCTGTAGTCAATAATTGTATTCCTAAAAACTCATATTTGATCACCAAAATTACATATTTAAACTTTTTTTTTTCTTGAGAAAAAATTCTCCATGCTTTAAAATATCTTGAATGTAACTGGACACCCTTGCCTCATTTAGTATGCGCGGTTCTATGAATATGCAAATGAGCCCCACCTCCACTCACTCAGAGATCCACTCGTTGACGATCACACGTTGATCTGATTGGTTACAAGGTAGTTTGTGACGTCAGAAACACCAGCGATTTCAAACCGAGACTGTCTTTGTTTCACTGCAGTTTTAAGGAGAAAATAATGAATTTGCACGTGTTTTGTCTTAAAGCATATTAAAAACACCACATAGACATATAAACAACATTAAAAACTGGATTTTCACCACAGGGGGGCTTTAAAGCTTTAGCAAAAGTTCTTTATACCCTAATTCAATTTTATTTAATCAGAAATAACCTATTACATTATGCTATTTAGAATTAGCAATGTAAGTTTTTTTGGTTGCATGCATGCTTGTACTAATGCAAATAATGTTAGTTTTTGAGTGGAAAATAGTTTTATCATTAAACAAATACTTGCCTATATTCAAATGTTTGCGTTTAAAAAATAATTAGAGCATTAATTATTGAAGTTTCCCGCGCTGTCAGTGAGCAGGCTTTAGTCGATTGCGCAGGCGCAGACGAGATTCAGAGGAAACTTCAGTGTGGCATGAGCTGACGCACACTGAGGAATAACAGCAACGAGCGCTTATAATGCCTCTTAAGAGCGGGAACGGGTGACTGAAACACTGCGCGTGCACTGGACATGAGCCTGATCCGCGTTCACACACAGCAGGTGAGGATCTGCGTCATTACTGTGATGATGTGCCATTGTGTTTGTTTACTTCATATTAAAGTTGTCCAGAAGAGCAGTCAGTGTTCGCATGCTGTAATGCACGTGACGCGGGAGAACCAGAATCTGGCCATTGCGCATTCACATATGGAAAGAAATTACGCAGCATATTATAATAGTGCCTGAATCAGACATATGAGGTGTTCAGTGACAGAAAAAAATGTAATGCAGTAATGCACGCAATTACAGTACGCATGTTAGCATATTGTATACATCATGCATTTGATTTATGATCAATAAACATAACTGCATGGAAACCTAATGGATGATACAGTAGGGCGCATTGTCTCCGTGCTATTTTTAGACACTGGCAGAGAATTGCAGTAGTGTGTGTGTGTGTCAAGTTACTGCTGCAGAAAGAGCGAGGAAATGTAGACCAGGACAAAATGGGTGGTTAAACTAGCAGCTCAAAACAATAAAATCTTGAATATACATCCAACAATTCTAGAGATTAATAGGTTTGTTGTTGTTGTTGTTTATTACAGCCAATACTGATCATTTTAAGTGTGATATACCAATATACAGAACCAATGTTTAATAATATTTTCTTCTTTAATACAATAAATAAATAATCATTGGAATACATCAGTAAAACATATGCATTATGAATGCATTTAATTTGAATAATTTATTATAGCACGAATGGATACAATTTAAACAATTTGAGGAAATTGTACATTCATTATTCGCCTGTTGTTTCCTAGTGAAATGCTGTTTCTTTGTAAATTCTATTCTTCATAAAAGCACAATTATAGACATGGCAGATTCTTTTAAAGTCTTATAAACCAATCAGGTCAACGAGTGGATCTCTGGCTCATTTGCATATTCATAGAACCACGTATACTAAATGAGACAAAAGTGTCGAGTTACATTCAAGGCATGAAGGAATTTTTTTAAAAAATATGTAATTTTGGTGATCAAAGATGAGTTTTAAGGGATAAAATGATTGACAACAGGGGGACTTTAAATAATATACCCTTAAAAATGCTACACATTAATTATCTCTTAAAGGAATAGTTCACCCAAAATGTTGCTCTAAACCTGTATGAGTTAGTTGTTCTGTTGAACTCAATAGAAGATATTTGAACCAAACATTTGCTGGTCTCCACTGACTGCCTTATATTGCTTCAAAGCAGCTTCTGTCATAAAGAGGGAAATAACAGAATCAAGGATGAAAACTTAAATATTCAACACATTCAGCTCTAATAGTGTCATTATTCAGATCAATGTTGATTCAGATCAGTTCAATAATGTTCAATATCTGATGAAGAAATAGTAAAGCCAATTCAGTCAGTCTGTCTAAAACCAATGCATGCCGGACTCATTCTTATGACAAAATGAAAATACAGTCAAACCGAAATATATTCAGACACCTTCAACATTTCTCACATTATCACAGTTTATTTGCTATAGTTTCGAAAATGGTAATAAAATGCTATTTATGAACTCAGTTGATATTTGACTGGTTTTGTCCGTCCTTCTGTTAGACTCTCACACATGAATTATGTTGAATATCTGTCAGCTGTTAAATTTAACTACACAATTAGATAATACCAGTTTAGCTCAAACAATTACCAAGCAATGCTTCATGTTGTTCAGTCTGTGGTGTAAAAAGGTGCATTAGTTATTAAAGAAAAAACACTTCAGCAAAACATGATCAGCTCAAAGTGTCTGGATAATTTTTGCTCCCAAATTTTTATAAAACTAGTCCACTGTATGAATAATATTTGTGTATAATATGTCACAGTTTACTTTTATTTTGCTCTCCTCACTTACATAAATGAACTATAGTGTCCTGCACACACTAGTGAAAAAAATATAAAAAATGATACCTGAATCATTTTTGGTTCGACTGTATAACTGTATGAAAATCTGTCATTTATTCCACCGCACATTGTATTCCTTCCTTGCTCCTGTTTCTAGGAAGTGTGCTTGAGTGTTTCAGACCCGCTCACGTTTCACTCCGCCTTCGGACTCCGTGCTCGAGTGACGGATCCGCGATGTTGAGGTTGCGAAGTCTCCTGTTGGTCGCGGTGTGTCTCTCCATCCGGGAGACGCTCGAGGAGTCGATGGATAACGGAGGAGGAGATGATAGAGACACCAGGACTCACTCACTCGACTCATCCTCCAACTCATCCTTGTTGACCGTCAGCTCACACAATCCCGAGGCAGCTCAAACATCTGCTCCGAGAGTTACGCACGGGGAATCCGGCGGGATTCACGAGGACGGAGACGAGCGAACGCGCGACACAACGGACTCTCTCCCGTGTTCTCAGACGACGTGTTCTCCGAGAACCGACACGCTTCAGACTCCTTCGGACTCACTGACCGGCGTTCCCAGCGGAGACTCGTCTGGACCGAAACTGCTGGACGCGGCCGATACGTGGACGGAACCGGTTCATCTGCGGGCGGGTCAGTGATACACACGCATTTTTTTTTTTATTCTTTATTTTCAGTCAGCAAAACAGAATTACAGAATAAAAGTAGTAATAGTATCTGTCCATTTGCTGTTTTTTCTTTTCTTTTTCCCCCAAAACAGAACATATACATACTTTTAAAGGGACATTATGTAGGAATTTCTCCCATCTAGCGGTGAAATTGTATTTTGCATTCAAACGAATTGTGCTCTCCAGCGCCTCGCTTTTTCAAATGCGTGTTGCATCTACGGTAGCTGTTATGTACCAAAAAGCTATGACAGGATGTCTTCTAATAGCACTTCGTTGAGTTTTCCTTCGGGTGAACATGTTTGTTATTTCAAACAAACTGCAACCTGACACAACGAACAAACGAATGTTACAGTATGAATAATAACAGTGCAATGCAGCCTTTTAAACTTGCCGGGGCCGTGAAGCGCCTCTCACTGCTCTGCTCCTCCGTTTCTGCTGCTTTCAGTCACGTGACGCTGGCTCTGAACGAAAACGCGTTGGCCTAGTACTTTTTGACCCTCTCTGCTATTATAGTTTTTCAAGATGGCGGAACGACATGGAAGCCTCCGTGGACCTACCCGTCACATGATAAAAATAAAATACTTTAAGATAATAAAATACCTAAAAAACTACACATAATCCCTTTAACAATTAGGGAGAGAAAAAAACTTGTGCATTACAAAATATACAAATAACTACATTGTTTGGGACATAAAAGGAGAGGATACCGTAGGGAGGAAGACGGAAAAATAAAGCACAGGATCATTAATTCAGCACCTCTACTAAGTCTGGTCTTAAGGGCCTTACATATTTGACCCATTTGGCCCACAGACTAACAAATATACTTTTCTTAAGACGAATGGAAAAGGTAACTGATTCCATTACATATATCTCATTTACAATATCTATCCATTCTGAGACTGTGGGAGGGTCGGGAAGCAGCCAACGTCTTGTAAATGCTTTTTTACAGGCAGATGTAAGAATGGCATATAAATACTTATCAGCAATTCTGGACAAGAACTCACAATTCACAACTCACAAAACAGAGAGGAAAACTGTAAAGGTAATTTATTGTTGAGTATAGTAGTTAAGATCTTGTGAAACTCTGCCCAGAATGGTTTGATTTTTGGGCATTCCCAAAACACGTGCTGATCCACACGCATTTTAACCGGCAACCTTCCGATCTCTCTCTTAAAACCAACACGGAAGTGACGTTCATTTTTCACCAAAAAATTTAACATTTAGTTTTTTTTAGAAAATTTTACTTCATCTGAATGGTACGAAACTTGGTAAAGGTTTTGGCACTTGCTGTGTGAAAAATCATGGACATGATCTGAACAGGTTAAATGGTCCTGAAAAAAATAGTCACACTTGATGAATGAGAGAGTTTCCTCTAGTGGAAGCGTTTGGTACTGCAGCCGAACACACTCTCTGAACGCTCATTTACTGAGATATCAACCTCACATGTGGAACACAACTTGTTTAGATTTATGGCTTTGATTTTCTTGCAGTTTTAGAGTGAAACATGTTTTTGAAAATATATATTTCCTATAAAAATAGAAAATGTTATTTTTGCAAATTGTTTATAACAATACAAGTAAAATTCTGTACCTTTTTTAAAGTTCACTTTTTTAAATCTTTTTTCACTTCAGCAATAATCTGCCAAGTGTCGTCTTTAAAAAGAGATCAAACTTCAGTCTGTCGCTCTAAAGCATTCATTACCACAGTTTAAGTTGGAAATTTAATTTTCAGGTCTATGCTCAAAAAGTGAATAAATGGATTATAAATACAGCGTAAATATAATTTATTAAAAAAAAATCCCCTAAAAATACAAAATATTAAAGCTGCAGTCCGTAGTTTTTCCTCTGTCGCCATCTCTGTTCAAATTCTGCTATTGCAGTTATTGGCCGAATGATCAGCTTTACGTGGGTTGTGCCTCGGCTCGGCACAGCGCGGAGGAATCCGATGTTTTGAGGAGAATGTGCGGCTGTCAGTCGCCGATGTGGATACTGCCGTTCGCAATCACAGATTATACTTTTGGGAAGTATGACCAACATAAGAATATTCACTGGAAAATGTCCTGAACAAGTAACATCCACTTTTGTTCTGACCAACTAAAGGGAAAAAGCATTGCAGTAAATCACGCTGATTAAATCTAACGATCGCTTATCATATCACGTCAAACGTGCAAATTATACTTTGTTCTCAAATTGTTAATGTGAACAACATCATCATTGCGTGACTACATTTAATCCCTTCCGATGTTATCCTTGTTATCGCATATGAAAAGGTTGCAGTCTCTTTTCTTCTGTAGCCGATCCGAAGTCTTTTACAGCGGGTGAGTCTCCAGCTGTCAATGATGATTGTCGTTTGAACCTTTCTGGATCCGCCATCAAATTAATAAGTTTAATTATATCAATTGCTGTGAGAAAAGGCTACAAATCTCCAGCTCAAAATCCTCACACTCGTATCCTACTAGCCGAGACTCTTCTTTATGTGTTCAGATGTGACGTAATGACTCAAACACATGCTCGAGTTTCCCGCTGAAATCCACCAGAATCGCTGGAGTTAACAACATTATTATAAGCTTACCGTTTAGAATCGAGCTACGCAAGCAGAGTTTTGAACACTGGCTGGTTATGTACTCGCTGAAAAAATTATTTTGGATAATTTTTAACACAAAAAAGTTACGGACTGGAGCTTTAAATAAAAAAACATAATCGAACTAAAATATAGTACATTCATTGTATTGAAATAAAATAATTAATTTCGGTAATTTTCGACCAACACGCAAAGAGCACCAGATTCATCCACTGGCCACTAGAGACCGGCTGCAGAAGAAACTCAATCCCATAAACCCCCATGTTAAAATGCCCAACTTTACAGCAGAAATAAACGTGTTTACAGCCTGGTGCAAAAAGTGGTTTTGGTCTATATAGCTAATTTTGCCCTTCATGACGACTGTGAGGGGGTGAATTATTATATGAAGCCTTAAAGTTCTGCATAATTAAGGGCGTGGCCACTTGAGTGACAGGTTTATTGCCGCTGATGTCGCTACTAGCCGTTTGTCTGCTGTCTGTTAGCGTCACGTCACCTCAGCTAATCCGCCTCGCTGCACATGTTCGTTTATCAAGGACTGACGCTGCCAAGATGGCGACGACCGGCTCCGCCCACTTTGGGCTTTAGAAACGCTCTTCAGAAACACTACGGGTGACGTCACGCATACTACGAACATATTTATTTACAGTCTATGATTTTAACGTTAAACAACCCAAAGGAACAGAGTATCTGTCCATGAAGTATTTTCATCAAAGAACAGAGCCAATAGTTGTAGTAAAATACCAGTATAGAGTTCTGGTTCTGAGTACAGTAGCACTGTGAACCCCAGCGGACGCCGCCGGCAGCCTAATTACGTTCTATTTTGAGTTGTACTGGAGGAAAGTGGAGCTGACTGCTAAAAGAGGCGTCTGCACGTTCATTATTAATGTTAGCAGCTCTGTGTTTGATGTTCTTGGCTTTGCATTTCCCTTTTCCAGAAGAAGTGAGCGTGCTGGAGCTGGGCACCGAGGCCACCATGCCATCCGAAGACCTGCCTCTGATCTTCGAGGACGTCGCATCGCCATCCGTGGTGTCCGTCACCGTGGCGCCGGCTGCCGTGACGACGGGAGACCCAGAGCGAATGGTGTCCATGGAAACGGTGCACACTTCCTCTGATGTCCTTCTCTCAGGAACGCTGGACTGGCAGACGTCTGGAGCGAGAGCCTCCGTCACAGAACCTGATCCGTCACTGGAGCCAAGTGAGAATGCTTATAATAATAACTAGATAAGTAAAGGTTGATGACAAACTTTAAAAAAAAAGAGTCAGGTCTGAAAGTTTAAAATAACTTTGAAGAGTAGAAGTTTGAAGACAGTAAAAAATGTTACTAGCATGTTTTAGCATGCTGCTAACATGTTTTATTATATTGTTAGCATGTTGCTAACATGATTTTACATGTGGTTAACATGATTAGCATGTTGCTAGCATTATTTAACTCATTGTTGGCTTTTTTTAACATTACTTGCTAACATGATTTATCATGTTAACTTGATTTAACACATTGCTAACATGATTTAACAGATTGTTAGCATGTTTTAACATGTTGCTAACATGATTTAACACACTGCTAGCATGTTTTAGCATGTTGCACATGATTTAACACGGTGCTTTCATGGATTAACATGTTTCTAACGTTTTAACACATTGATAGCATGACTTAGCATGTTGCTAGAATGAATTAACATGTTGCTACATGATTTAGCACACTGCTAGCTATGTTGCTAACATGATTTAACATGGTGCTTTCATGAATTAACATGTTTCTAACGTTTTAGCACATTGATAGCATAACTTAGCATGTTGCTAGCATGAATTAAGATTTGAGTAGCATGTCCTAAGCTAGTTGCTAGGCTTTCCCAGTGATAGATACGGAGTCGATGTAGCTTAAATACTAATAGAGTTATTGAATTAAAGTTTTGACCCCCTCAATGTAAGTCTATAGCATTTTTTATGATTTGTCATTTTTTGGTAAACCGTAAGTCGGATCGGTTAGAAAAGATATAGAACAGTCTGAAGGTCAGGCCAACATAATTAAAAAAAAACTAAACATTAGATTAGAAACACCTTAACATCATATAAGCTTCTACAAGATGAACGAATGTGTTTTTGTAAAGCGTTCTGATTGGTCCTGCAGACGATGACATCACACAGAGCTCAGTTAACCATCAGACTCTGGCGGTCGTTCAAGAAGATCTGGAATCTAAAGGTTGGTGCGCGTGCGTTTAAAGCGCTAGTTTCTGACACGCCGCGAGCTGAACCGCCGTCTCTGTCTTACAGAGGAGCCTGATGAAGACGAGGAGGAGGAGTCTGAGGAGGAGAGTGAGGAGGACCTGATGGAGAGCACCCTGGCTCCACACACGCGGCCGCCCTACAGCCTGATCCCCCCTCCCCCCGTCTGGGTGCAGCGGAACCAGGGCCTCGGTGAGAACACACACACAGCCATGCTAGCATGAGCCTCGTCAGGAGCTTCACTACTAACGTTCTGTGTTTGCTGTGTGCAGTGCGGAGCTGGGTGGAGCTGATCCGAGAGAAGGTGCGCATATTCATGCTCATATTAACGCTAGTTCATGTTTCTGAAAGTCTCTTCTACTCACCTTGATCGAAAATACAGTTAAAACAGTGAAATATTATTACAATTTAAAATAGCTGTTTCTATATGAATTTATAGTAAAGTGTAATTTCCTGTTAATTCATGTTAACAGCGTGCTAGAAGATGCTAGCTACATGCTAATTCATGTTAGCAATGTGTTAAAACATGTTATCAATGTGGTAATTCATGTTAGCAGCGTTCAAACATGCTAGCTACTTGTTAATTCATGTTGGCAACGTGTTAAAACATGTTAACAATATGCAAATTAATTCTAATTTATGATAACTGTGCTAAAACATGTAACCAAAATGCTAATTCATGTTAGCAATGTGCTAAAACATGATATCAACATCCTAATTCAAGCTAGCAATGTTGTTTTAAAACTACATTACATAACATATTAAACTAATTCATGTTAGCAGTGTGTTAAAACATGATAGCTACATGCTGATTTATACTAGCAACATGTTAAAAATGTTAACAATATGTTAATTTATTCTGATTAATGTTAACATGTTAAAACATGCTAATTCATGCTAGCAACATACTAATGCTAGCAATGTGTTAAAACATGCTAGCAATGTGGTCATTCATGTAAGCAGTGTTAAAACATGCCAGCTAAATGTTAATTCATGTTATCAATGTTTTAACAATATGCAGTGTTAACAACATGCTAATTCATACTAACAATGTGTTAAAACATGCCAACAATATGTTAGCAATATGTTAATTCATTATGGTTCATGTTAACAACATGCTAATTCATACTAACAATGTGTTAAAATATGCAAAAAATATGTTAGCAATATGCTAATTTATTATGATTCATGTTAAACGTTAACAAACATGCTTATTCATGCTAGAAACATACTAATTCATGCTAGCAAAGTGCTAAAACATGTTTATTCATGTTAGAAACATGTTAAAACATGCTGACAATGTGCTAATTCGTGTTAGCAACAAGATAAGTCATGTAAGCAATATGCTAAAACATGGTAGCAACATGCTTATTCATGCTAGCAATGTTAAAACATGTTAACTCATGTTAGCAGTGTGTTAAAAAGGCTAGCAACATGTTTATTAATGCTAGCAATGTACTAAACATGTCAACAATGTTATTTCATTCTAATTAATGCTAACATGTTAATGCATGCACGCAACATGTTAAAACATGTTAACTCATGTTAGCAAAAGGTAAAACGTGCTATAAACATGTTAATTAATGCTAGTGACATACTAAAACATGTTAATTTATGTTAACAATGTATTAAAACAAGCTAACAATATGCTAATTCATTCTAATTTGTGCTAGCAATATGTTTAAACATGTTAGCAACATGCTAATTCATACTAACAATGTTAAAACATGCTAACAATATGTAAGTAATATGCTTATTATGATTCATGTTAACAAGTTACCAACAAGCTTATTTTAATGCTAGTAACATACTAATTCATACTAGCAACGTTTTAAAACATGCTGGCAATGTGATAATTCATGGTAGCAACAAGATAATTCAAGTTAACAAAGTGCTAAAACATGGTAGCAACATTCTAATGCATACATGCAACGTGCTAAACTAAATTCATGTTAGCAATATGTTTAAACATGCTATAAACATGCTAATTCAAGCTAGAAACATGATTAAACATGTTAATACATGGTAGTAAGATGCTAAAACGTCTTAATTTATGTTAAAAATGTGTTCAAACATGCTAACAATATCCTAATTCATTCTAATTTATGCTAGCAATGTGTTAAAACATGTTAGCAAAATATTAAAACATGTTAATTTATGCTAGCAATGTGTTAAAACATGTTAGCAAAATATTAAAACATGTTAATTTATACTAGCAATGTGTTAAAAACTGTTAACAACATGCTAGCAACGTGCTAAAACATGCTAATTCATTTAAAGCTTTGATCACACGAATAAACAATTTACTATATATTCACATGGACAACAGCTATTTTAAATTGTAATAATATTTCACTGTTTTTACTGTATTTTTGATCAAATAAATGCAGCTTTGGTGAGCAGAAGAGACTCTATCAGAAACATTAAAACATGTTGCGTATCCCCCTGGTAGGCTGGTTACGTGTCGGGGATGTTGGCGCCAGTTGGCATCGGGATAGCTGGTGCTCTTCTGCTGGTCGGTGCTCTTTACAGCATCAGACTGATCCATCGCAAGAGGAGAGACAGCTTCAAACACCAGAGGAGGAAGGTACGCGACAAAACACTGTCAAGAGTCAAGCATAACATCAAATATCGCGTTAAAACATGCTAACAACATGGGATTCATGTTAACATCATGTTAACAACATGCTAATCGTGTTACCATCATGTTAATAATGTTAGCAACATACTAATTGTGTTAGCATCTTGGTAAAAACATGCTAGCAACATGTTAATCATGTTAGCATCTAACTAAAAACATGCTAATAATGTTAGCATCTTGTTAAAAAAATGGTAGCAACATGTTAATATCTAGCTAAAAACATGCTAATAATGTTAGCATCTTGTTAAAAAAATGCTAACAACATGCTTATGTTAGAATCCAGTTAAAACATGCTATCAACATGCTGATAATGTTAGCATCTTGCTAAAAACATGCTAGCAACATGCTTATAGTGTTAGAATTTTGCTAAAAGCATGCTAGCAGTGCAGGGGGTGGTGTAGTTGCACACGGCGAGCACCACTCAAATGTTCTTCAGTAACTGTAAGGGGAGAGACAGCTTCAAACACCAGAGGATGGTCCTCTGTATCTGAACAGAGCCGAAACACTGGCAAGCGTGAATGAAGTCTCAATGTTGCATAATGTACAAACCAAATCAGCAGATTAGCTTGAGTAGTGATGGTTTTAATCTTATGACTTTGTTATACATGCTAGCAGTGAATAGCTACATGCTAATTACAATTAGCTTAGGGTTAAAACATGATTAAAACCAAGTCAAAATGTGCTAGCAACATGGTAATCGTGTTAACATCTTGTTAAAAACATGCTAGCAACATGGTAATTGTGCTATCAATCTATCATTTGAGCCCGTTGAAAGCTTCAGCAGATTAGCTTGAGTACTGATGGTTTTAATCTTGTGACTTTGCTTCAATGTTCGTCCTTTTCAGCCGCCCAGAGAAGTGCGTAGCGGCCCGGACAACGCCATGCTACTGGCCGACAGCTCAGAGGACGAGTTCTGACCCGCTGGAAGCATCTGTGCTTCAGTCCTGATGCAAACAGCAGCATTTCACACAAGTTTCTTCAATAGCATCATATGTAAGATGAACATTTGAACTGCTCAGTATTTACTGAATAGTTTAAAATCCCTGTCTATGTTTTAAAGGATTAGTTCACTTTAGAATTCAAATGTCCTGATAATTTACTGTCCCCCACGTCATCCAAGATGTTCATGTCTTTCTTTCTTCAGTCAAAAAGATATTATAGTTTTAAAACAGAGCTGCCAACTTTTGAGTTTTGCTTGGAGTGAGATTTGTTGACGGAAGGGGGGGGGGGGGTGGGGGGGCTACTGTATCACGTGCCATTTACATTTACATTTATTCATTTAGCTGACGCTTTTATCCAAAGCGACTTACAATTGCTATATGTCAGAGGTCGCACGCCTCTGGAGCAACTAGGGGTTAAGTGTCTTGCTCAGGGACACATTGGTGTCTCACAGTGGATTCGAACCCTGGTCTCTCACACCAAAGGCATGTGTCTTATCCACTGCGCCATCACCACCCATTTGAACTGACGCGCTACAGCGATCTGTCACATTTAAAAGCGCCAAAACGTTATTTATTGTGTGAATCTCGTAAAAATATTGACAGAATCTGACAGCTGAGAATTTGTTCCATATCAAAAGTAACCTTCTCTGTCTTGTCTGTCGGTGTCAGTGTCCTCTTTGTCCGCGATTTTTCTCTGCGTGAGAAAATGGATGTGTGGCTTGAGAGCGTGTGAAAAAGGTCGATTGCGTGAGTCTCACAGTGAATGCGTGAGAGTTGGCAGCTCTGTTTTAAAACCATCAGCCATTTTATAAAAATGCTAACAATGTTATTTCATTCTAATTCATGCTAGCAGCGTGTTAAAACATGCTAATTCATACAAGCAACATGCTAAAACATGTTAATTCATGTCAACAATGTGTTAAAACATGCTAACAACATGCTAATTCATGTTAGCAATATGTTATATAGTGACTTCAATGGGGTCCAACGGGTCGAAGGTCCAAATGTGAGTTTCAGTGCAGCTTCAAAGTCTCGACACGATCCCAGCCGAGGAATAAGATTAGGGTGGCCATTTCCATAACACCAAAAAGGAGGACACAGACATCCCAACCTGCAAGAAGTAATTTTACGGCTATATATTTAGGTGGGGGGGGGGGTCTCTGAGGTCTCTCGCTCTCTCCCTCTCTGCTGTGTGCGCTACACAGTTTGGAGCACATACAGTAGACTATGTTCTGTCTCGCATGCGCGGCTCTAGATTCCAGGAGACTTTTCACTAATTTACGGGCATCAGGGAGCCGCTATCAATATGGGGGATTTTTATAGGTTAATTTTTTTTAAACAATTCAGCGCAACTCCAAAAAGGAGGACAAATGAGTGTCCGGCTTGAGGCTGCGCCGGACGCCGGACAGGGGGCTTAAAATCCGGACTGTCCGGCCAAAATCCGGACGTGTGGCCACCCTAAATAAGAGTCTTATCTAGACAAACCAGCGGACATTTTATAAAAATGCTAACAATGTTATTTCATTCTAATTCATGCTATCAACATGGTAAAACGTGATAACAACGTTGAGCAATTGTAATTCATGCTAGCAATGTGCTAAAACATGCTAATTCATACAAGCAACGTGCTAAAACATGCTAATTCATACAAGCAACGTGCTAAAACATGCTAATTCATACAAGCAACGTGCTAAAACATGCTAGCAGCAACATGCTAAAACATGCTAATTCATGTTAGCAATCTGTTAGCAATTTGCTACAATATGCTAGTTAATTTGAAGCTTTGATCACAGGAATGAATTACATGTGATGATTTCAGTGTGTGGAAGGAAGAAGACGGGGTCAGCTGACTGAGACTCCTGCGTTTTATTAAAGTATTTCAAAGAAATACTTCAACCCGTTGAAGTCACTATATGGAGAAAAATCCCAAAACCTTAATTTCTTTAAGTAAATTATCAGGAAATTGTAATTCTGAAGTGAACAAATACTTTAAGAAAAGCCACTCGGATGAACAGTCATTATCAATCATTCAAAACAGTTTCATGTTTACCGTGTGTGTTTATTGAAAGACACGTTCAGGTTTCTGCTGTAAGATGCCGTCATTAGTTCAGAAATCATATCAGATATTACTGAACCATCAGAATCATGAATAAAACAGTGTTGTGATATAATAATGCTTTCATTCAAACTCAACATTTCTGCAAGCTGTATCTATGAACTACAATACATCAACAGGCATATTATAGTTTCATTTAGAAAATATTAAATGATTGCATATTAAAATGTTATCAAAATGAATAAATGTGTCGGGTAAAAGATCTGCTCATGTTTAAACTTGCGCTCATGTGCTTCAGTTATTATTGAAATCAGTATTTAAAACATTATAACACTTCTATATTTTATATGAATGTAAAATGGACCTCAAGTATTTCTTTTAAATGGTGTTATTGGTTATTTGTAACGTATATTCACAGCACATCATGACATGAAATTCTGTACATACAGTTGTTTTCACTGTAAATATGATTGTTATGATGCCAAATGTTGTTTTAATGACAATCAGATCAATCTTTCAGTTCATGAATCATAAGTTCACTGCTGGCTTGTTATGGTATTTCTTAATTGCTTCTTAAAAATATTTTTTGTCAAAGTTGTGAAATATCTTTACAGTAAAAGGGTGTTCCGTGTCTTAGAAATGTACATGGAGCCATGAAGAATTCATCACTGTAAATATGACACAAATAAAGTATTAAATCATTTACGTTTGGAGTCGATTATATTGGTTGCATAAAATATAATCTTGAGGCGTTTTCCTGCTTAAAGTTGAAACTGCAGATGCAAAGTTTTGATCGGAGTCTGAATGCTGGAAACTGACCATAACTCTCTCTCTCTCTCTCTCACACACACACACACACTCTCTCTCTCTCACACTCTCTCTCTCACACACACACTCACACTCTCTCTCTCTCTCACACACACACTCACACTCTCTCTCTCACACACACACTCACACTCTCTCTCGCACACTCACACACACACACACTCTCACACACACATACACACTCTCTCTCGCACACTCTCACACACACACACACACACATACACACACTCTCTCTCTCGCACACTCTCTCACACACTCACTCTCGCTCTCTCACACATACACACACACACACACACACACTCACTCTCTCTCTCTCAAATGAGCCCCCCCCCTCCACTCACTCTGAGTGATTGGTTACAAGGTAGTTTGTGACGTCAGAAACACCAGCGATTTCAACGTGTTTTTGAGACTGTCTTTGGTTCACTGCAGTTTTAAGGAGAAAATACTCAGCAATGCTGTCGACTTATGAATTTACACATGGTTTGTCTTAGTTAAACATATTAAAAACACCACACAGACATATAAACAACATTAAAAACTTGACTTTCACCACAGGGGGAATTTAACTATATAGGATAATTCGTAAAAGTCTCATTTTGAGGCCCTGAGAGTTTTAAAACTGCTCACCTGTGTTCTGAGGCGATAGTCTGAATCCAACGGTCGTCGTGACGTCATCACGCGGTGACTAGAAGAGCGACAGCGGCCTCTAGTGGTCGACACGTGCAATCTCACCTTCATTATCCAGACTTGCTGATTGTTTATTAACTGTGAAGTGAACACCATGTTACAGCAGAAATATGACTGAAATGTCTATTATAACACAAACCTATAGAGCTCTGGAGCATCAAAATACAAAAAAATCTTTAAGGTAGTCTTCAATGCATGTCATTTTGTTGACAGTGTCACCGGCCCACAGCCATTACATATTTAAAACTGTAATATCCTATACTAAACAAACTAATCTTAAACTATATATCATTTGAAAGCCTACAATCTCTAGTTTTCATATTTGGTGACGGATTTTCAAAATAAAGATAATCAACCTCAAATTTGGAACACTACTTGTTCAGATTTAAGGCTTTGATTTTCTTGCAGTTTTAGAATAAAACATGTTTTGTAAAATATATATTTGATATATTATATTCTTACATTTTAATAAAAAAAAATCCCTTTGACTTTCATCATTTATTTTACTTCTACAATAATCTGCCAAGTGTCTTCTTTAAAACAAGACCAGCCTTAGGTCTATATTCCAAAGCACTGGAATTACAACCATTTAAGTTTAAATAGTGCATTTTCAAGTCAATGCGGAAATAAATGCACATTTATAAGTGAAACTAATATAAATGTAAAGAATTAAACATAAAAAGCCTGTATGCGTTTTGAAAAGATCACTTTTATTCACGTGATGATTGTGATTGTCAGTGCACCTTGGGTTTAAGCATCAGTTTGGTACGTACAAGTTTAAGAGCATTGTGGCAGTGTAAAAGGTCAAAGGTCAGGATTCGTGTCTGAAATCGAGCTTTTATTCAGTGGGTCAAACACAAGGTGCAGTATCTTCACATCTCACTCGAAAGCAACAAAACAGACAACATTCAAAACTGTTGATCAATCACGAGTTCTTCAGGAACGTCATACAAACAGGAATGAACAAGCGATCCGGTCTGTCGTTTCTCACACTGAACTGATAAACACTGGAAATGTCATTCCCGATGCAGGCGCACGATCGACAGTCCTAACCCTGCTAACCAACATCTGTAAACTTGGACTTGTGTAAACCTGAGCTGAATGTGAGTGGAAGGTCGTTCGGAAGACGTGGAAACCCTTACAGATTCTGATGTCTAACTAACAGAGGCTCGTTTCTCAGTCTCAGGGGAGAAACATGTCCAGATTACAGACAGTTCAGAGAATGAGACGCGATCCAAACCCGTATCATCCTTCCCTTGGGTCAGAAACTAGTTTTATTGAGTGTTCATCAGAGGGGGTCCAAGAACACAGGACTTTTGTCGCACTTGAACCACGAACACACACGCACAAAAAAAGAAAAAAAGTTTTAAAAAGTAACAAATCCTTCCCTCGCGAGTCAATCTGACCCCGTTAGGAATAAAAGGAATGCTTCAGTACACACAGAAAAACCTAAAAATTATCAAAAGTCAAACTAAAAATGCTATAAAAATGATTTTATAATGTGTACATGTGTATCTGAATGCATACTAAAGAGAAACTGACTTTAGGACCCAGCGGAACAGCTCGAGCCTAAGCCCCGCCCCTCCGCTTCCGGCTCATGGGACCTTATTTCGGAAAAAATATGTATGGTAGTCAATGGCGAGAGACAACTTATCTTTTTATTCCGTCTGAACTGTGCCCTGAATTACACATATGATGTTTGTCAATTTAAAAGATAATTATGAAAATCAAGAAAGTCACAGTTTGTCATAAAACAGAAGAGTAACATTTAGTTTTGTGTGAAAATCGCTCAATGAACTACATCTCTCGTCTCTATGTACGTCACCAAGCTCGTGTGTGTGCAGTCTGGTAAAAAACACACAGCATGACGGCGTAACGTTACGATTATAACGTTAGACTATAGAAAACATGACAGACGTTAGCTTCAGTAAAGTTAGCTTCATTCATTGAAAGAAAAGGTATGACGTCACATGCGAGCCTGGGTTTGGGTTTGTAGTCTTTGTAATTATGTATTTTCACAGTCTTATACCTCAACAGTTTTACATCAAAATGTATCTTTTAAATTGACAAACGTATGTGTAATTCAGGGCACAATTCAAACGGGATCCAAATGTTTGTTGTCTCTCGCCATTGACTACCATACAATATTTTTCTGAAATAAGGTCACATGGTCCACCGGAAGGGGAGGGGCTTAGGCTCTCGCCAATGAAATATCATGTTATATTATTATTTTTCCACAAGAGGTCGGCAAAGACACTCAATGCAAGATGTCTAGAGATGAATTAAAAGAGTTATGCATGAAATTGCGAGTTATTTTGAATTTAAGTTGAAAGAATGAGAGGAATGTGCTTAAATTACAATTTATTTATTATTTATTGATCAAATCTAGTAAATTAAAGGTAAATAAAATACAAATAAAAATCTCCAAAAAAGTTGCATTAAAAATATTATCAAAATTACATAAAATAAGCTTTCTGGGGAAAAAAAAAAGAAGTATAATTTTAGGGCTTGGGGTCATTATAAGCGTGAGGGAAAGATGTGTTAAAGTGTGAGGGAAGGATGAGGGTTAATCATCTTCACGAAGCTCTGTTCTGCACGGTGACATTCAGAATCAGCAGCATTTTAGTGTTAAGGATGTTAAACGTGGTGAACATGAATCAGTGCATAAAGCATCATATATAACTTGACATATTGTGCATATGGATTTAAAAAAAAGCTGCATCAAGAAGATGCGTTTCTTCAAAATGTGTCCTTTTATTTTTTGTTCCACTGAAAAACTGAGTGCATACAGGTTCAGAATGAGCAAACGACTATTGATAGGTATTGCATTAATATGCAGCAATTCTAGTGTCCTAGAAATAAACCTGATTCATGCTTAACCATCTCATAATATCAAGGGAACACGTTTTAGGTCAATTCTACGGAAGCTTGTTTCCGCCACAGAATGAAAAATAAAGATAATTGCGACTTTTTCCTCACACTTGCGTGATAGGCTATAATGTCAGAATTGCGAATTTGCGTTAAAAAAAGTCGTAATTTCGACTGTCTTGCAATTCTGACTTTATAACACGCAATTGCGACTAGATCACGCAACTCTGACATTAAATCTCGCAAGACTAAGAAATAAAGTCAGAATTGCGAGATGTCTAAACTCGTTGTCGAGATGTAAATTGGGAGATAAAAAGTCGCAATTGTCTTTTAAAATGTTTTATTCTGTGTCGGAAAGAAGCTTCCATAGAATTGGGCTTTATCGGCAGAGTAAGAAACTCAAATGGGTCGTAAACTGAGGTCTGTTCTATTGTTAGTGAGGTAAAGTAGAGCGGTTTAATCTCTAAACCCTGCAGAACGAAGCTTTATCGAGTGCTTAGCTTATAATGCTCAGACGCACAGTGCGACGTGTGCAGCGTGTGTGTGACAACTGTCAGGAACACTTTATAAAAATAACTTTCATCAATAACATTTTATGCATTAAACCTCATGCATCTAGTGTGTCATGCTTTGCTGAGGTGTGATCGTCCACTTGGCACACGTGTGAGTGTGTGTGTGTAAGCGCGCGTGTGTGTGTATTTCGTGTGTAGGCCTATGTCTCCTTTTTTTGCCTTTGTCGCCATTGGCTTTTGGCTTGCTTAGTTGGGGACATTTAATTTTATATTTAACAATATTATTACAACTTTATTTTCCTGTTATCTATGTAAAGCTGCTTTGAAACAATCTGTATTGTAAAAAGCGCTATTTAAATAAAGGTGACTTGACTATTTGGTGTGTAAGTGTGTATGTGTGTAAGTGCCTGTGTGAATCAGTGTGTGTGTGTGTGTCAGTGTGTGTAAGTGTGCGTGTGTGTATGTGGTGTGTGATTGAGTAAGTGCATGTGTGTGTGAGAGAGAGTGTAAGTGCGTGTGTGAATGAGTGTGTGTGTGTGTGAGTGTAAGTGTGTGTAAGTGCGTGTGTGTGTGTAATAGTGCGTGTATGTGGTGTGTGAGTGAGTGTAAGTGTGTGTGTGTAATAGTGTCTGTAAGTGTGTGTAAGTGTGCGTGTGTGCGTGTGTGTGTAAGTGTGCGTATGTGTGTAATAGTGTCTGTAAGTGCGTGTGTGTAATAGTGTGTTTATGTGGTGTGTGAGTGTGTGTGTGTGTGTAAGTGTGTGTGCGTGTGTGTGTAATAGTGTCTGTAAGTGTGTGTGTTTTGTATTCTTGCCCCCGGTTCCACAGACAAGGCTTAATCTACTCTCAGACTAAAATGCAAGTTTGAGCTGTTTTAAAAACGCAACTTGCACTGCCAAATCTTAATATACACAAAATAGTGTTCATAATAATACAGACAACCACTAATATAATTAGATTATAATTATCTGTTTGTTCATGACACATTGATGAAAGTTATCATAAAGCGCTGCCGCCTTTCTGAAGCGAAACAATCAGTGAAGTTCAGCGGTAAAGAAAGAATCATCTTTAGAATCATCGTTAGGAATCATCGTCAGAATCATCATCAGAAATCATCGTTAGAGTCATCGTCAGAATCATCGTTAGAATCATCGTTAGAGTCATCGTCAGAATCATCGTTAGAATCATCGTTAAGAGTCATCGTCAGAATCATCGTTAGAATCATCGTTAAGAGTCATCGTCAGAATCATCTTTAAGAGTCATCGTCAGAATCATCGTTAGCACCAGGAGATCGTAGACGGTAACGAAGCGCCGGAGTCGTACATTCATCATACGGGACGCGTGTCGTCGGCACAGTGAGGCGTTCCTTCAACACACTCTCCTGGACTCAAATCATACACAGAAAATAATATATTCATATTTATATATATATATATATATATATATATATATATATATAATCTATATACTGCTATATGTGAAACACTTGTATATAAAACAAGTTACTAAACAAGCTTAGTAACAGTCATGTAGAAAAATATGACATCTTGACAATTTCAAATGACTACGGCGTATACTGTAGCTACAACTGTCATTTAATCCTAAAACATCCTAAAATAAAGGAAAAGAAGAAGAAATAAAGGAAAAGAAGAAGAAATAAAGGAGAAGACGACGTGAGGGCTAGATGAGGAAAGCCCTTCGAGGTTTAGGGAAACACGGATCAAACCGCTTGCATCTCTACGGTGGATCTACTGTTGAGTTTATTGCTGAAAACAAGCGTTTTAATAAAGGTTTCTGTTGTTTCTGGTGTGTGTGTGTGTGTGTGTGTGTGTGTGTGAGATGTTGAGGTTCTGAGAGAGTTTCGGCCGTCGAGGGTCGGAAAGGGTCGGGAATCTCTTCGGATTTAGTTTAAAGAAATCAATGCTGCCTTCAACTGCTCATGTACAACGTTTCAGTGATTTTGAATCACAAAAACTGATTTTTTTTAGCATTTGTTGTGTCTTTTATGGCAAAATTAGTTTGTTATCGGAAAAGCAAGCATTAGAACTAAGCGGTTAGCGGTAGTTAAAGGATTCGTTCACTTCAGAATTAACATTTCCTGATAATTTACTCATCCAAGATGTTCATTTCTTTCTTTCTTCAGTGGAAAAGAAATGAAGGTTTTTGAGGAAAACACTCCAGGATTTTTCTCCATATAGTGACTTCAATGGAGTCCAACGGGTCGAAGTCTTGACACGATCCCAGCCGAGGAATACGAGTCTTATCTAGACAAACCAGCGGACATTTAACAACAAAATAAACATTTATATACTTTTTAACTACAAATGCATTATTTTTGAAAAAATA
Organism: Gila robusta; assembly: GCA_030770095.1. Taxonomy (NCBI): domain Eukaryota; kingdom Metazoa; phylum Chordata; class Actinopteri; order Cypriniformes; family Leuciscidae; genus Gila; species Gila robusta. The sequence goes on from JAVALU010002416.1 coordinate 77,406, forward strand.
TTTCAGCCTTAAGGTTCTTGCACACTGAGTCCGAAATTTTCGCACGTTAAAAAATAAATACGACCTCACATTTTGTCAATCACGTTTACACACTGCCTCCGAAACTTTCGTCCGTCATAACAAAATTCGGATCGGGTTCAATTTTCTGCGTTTTTCGCATCCGTAGCAAGTGTTTTGACGATTCAGAGCCACCGAATGACGGATAAGAAAAAACGGATACGAAAAATTTGGGACTCAGTGTGCAAGAACCTTAAGTGAGCAGAAGAGACTTTAAAAACATGATTATTCGACCTGTTGTTGAGACTCCCGACACGTTTCGTTCCCCATTCGGCCCCTTCATCAATCGACGGGCCCCTGGAAGATGAGGCGTGTGTGTGTGTGTGTGTGCGCGAGCGGGGCGGAGCAGAACGGGCACATGGGTCTGAAAGCGTGAGTCCCGTGAGGCAGCGGCGTCTCGGCCCAGTACCGGCCCGTCTTCTCCGAGCACACGTGTCCACAGGGAACGAACGCGTGTGTCGGGGCGCCGGCGTCCACATATAAACCCGGTTCACACCCGAGCCACAGCGGCACGTACGGGCCGACGGTCCGGCACAGGGGACACTCCCCGTGGCTGCCAGCACACACACACACACTCTCGTCGCGCTCGCGGTGGCGCTCGGGGCGCCGGCCCCAGTCGTGCCGGCCGTGCACGTGTCCGCACGCGAGATACGCCCATGGCTGCCGCTCCTCCAGGCTGTGTGAGCGCGGGAGGCTCGGGAACGCTAGCGTGCTCAATCCCACGGGACACTGCGGGCGACCCGCGTTCAGCTCCAGGCGGAGTGTGTCGAGGTGCCGGAGAGACGGAGACTTCAGGAGACCGTCAGCCGTACGCCACAGGAGAGTCGCTCCGCACAGATCCACCAGAGACCCGTCCTGTAGAGCACTGCTCTCGCCCACTGCCTGCACACACACAGAGAGAGAGCGTGAGTGTGTGTGTGTGAGAGAGAGAGAGAGAGAGAGAGAGAGAGAGGGGGGGGGGGGGGGGGAGAGAGAGAGAGAGAGAGAGAGAGAGAGAGAGAGAGAGTGTGTGTGTGTAAAAAGAATACTTTTTGTGCGCAAAAAAAAACCTAAAATAACGACTTTATTTCAACTATTCATTTCCTTCTCTGTGGGCCTCTAGTCAGTTAACTTAGTGTGATTGCGTAGAGCTACGTCACACGTAGGCTCACTATTGGCCGACGCTGGTCATGTGTGTGATGCGTGAGACGTACAACACAGAAGCGCTGCGCTGTTACACTAGTGAACTGACTCGAGGCCCACAGAGAAGGAAATGGATAGTTGAAATAAAGTCGTTATTTTTGTTTGTTTTTGCGCACAAAAAGTATTCTCGTCGCTTGATAAACTTAAGATTGAGCCACTGTAGTCACTTGGACTATTTTAACGATGTCTTTAATAACTTTTCGGGGCCGGCAAGTTTCAATCCCTTAGAAGCCTATGGAGGAGTGATCCACTCTCAGATTTAATCAAAAATATCTTAATTCGTGTTCCGAAGATGAACGAAGGTCTTACGGGGTTGAACAACATGAGGGAGAGTAAATACTGACAGAGTTTTCATTTTTGGGTGAACTATCCCTTTAAGTTTTTAATTGTGTCTGTTCTGTAACTTAATTAAATGATTTTAATATGCCACAGTGAGCAAGTGATGTAACCGGTGTTGCTTCTGAACACCGGTAACACTGACTATCGTAGCGAGCCTAATCTGTGTGTGTGTGATATTCACCAGCGGCCCGCGTATGGGTCCGGATCGGGTCTCTCTGAGGGCGTACACGTCTCCACACACCGAGATCTCTCTCCACACGCCCTGCTTCGGCTCTTCTGGGAAACCCAGCGGATGCATCACCAGCACACCATTGGTCGTCAGGCCGTCCATGTGGCCATCCGGATTCTTCCATTTAGTTGCTTTCTCCTGCATGGGAGATGCATTTACACTAGGAATGTGCGTGAAATGATAAATTAATTTTGCGTCTTTACACAGCTGAGTTAAGGCCTCAGACCCTGGAATCAAAGTATACAACTGTAAAAATGTACATGCATTCATGCCACCGCTAAACAGTGTGTAAAGATGCCTACACTGGAATTTTGTAATATGTAGATGTGGAATATGATTGTTTTTAATGTATGTTTTTTTTAGTTTGTTGTGTGATGCCACTGCCCTAATATAATTGCCTCTTGTGGGATTAATAAAGTGGTTAACACGCACACTTTTGAAGCGCTTCTGTGCCACCTTTGCAATGCAAAAACGGATTAAAGCATAATGCGCCACTGCCTAATGCATGAATATAAAAAACTTTGATGCCGATATGGTGGCCGATATATTGTGCATCCCTAATTTTTAGGGTTCAGATGTTGGATGGTAGCCACTAATATTTTTATATTAAAAAGATGTTTTTAAAGTCGCAATGAAACTTAAGTAGCGACTAGGGATGCACGATATATATCGCCACGATATCGGTATCGGCCGATATATGTTAATTTACAATGTGATCATTATCGGCCTGATAAGAAAAATGTGGCCGATATATTAAAGCCAATAAATAATGTATTATTTCCTTCAGCTGAGACACTTCAGATGCGACTGTTCAACATGATGGTTTTAAAATATGATTTAAATCACTTTAAAAAAGTGCAACATCATATCGCCTACATAAAATTATAATAAAAACATTATAATTGTGTACTTAAGACATGTCTTTTAATGGTGAGACTTGTTTTTGTAATCAGGCTCTCAAAAATTACCTAAAAATCTGGATTTAGATTAATCGGCCAATATATCGGTTATCAGCTTTCAAATATAAAGAATTATCGGTATCGGCCAAAATGTTCATTTCCTACTAAAAATGATGATCTGTACAGTGTTATTCTGCAGTTTCCCAGGATAAACACCCACCCCGAGGAAGATGTTCTTGGAGGAGTCGAAGCCGGCGGCGTAGATGCGCGCGGTGAACGGTGGGTTGCGATCGCAGACGATCCTGCAGGCGAAGCGTGAGATGGTGCTGGGAGCCGAAGACGAGTCCTCGCTCTCCTTGGACCCTCCCGGCGTATCCGTCACCACGAAGTCTATAGGGCTCTCCGTCGAGCGGCCGATCTGCACACGGCATTATGGGACACATCAGTCTCAAAGTCCAACACAAGCAAGAACAAGACGTAACTAGGGTTGGGGATCGTTTGAATTTGAACGATTCCGATTCTTATAGATTCTGAATTTGATTCCAATAAAGTAAAAAAAAAAAAAAAAAAACTTGGATATCATTCACATTTTGTCTTATTGCAAAACATTTAATTGTAGCAGAATATCATGAACAGAAATCAACAGGCTAAAGAACACTTACACAAGGAACGTTTGCCTGTGGTTTAAAAACACCATAGGAAAACAACTAGTCTAACTAATATAAATTCCAAGCTTTATTAAAGACAAGTAAACACTCAGTAATTAAAAAAGAGCAAATAAATTAGCAATTGCAACAAATAGATACAGCTGAACAAAGATACGATTGAAATAAAGTGTTTTAAGATTTTCAGGCACAAAATCTGTAATCAAATGAAAAAATAACACTGAAATTTATAAATAAAATACATTACAAATATAGTTACAAAAGTTATTCAGTGAAGAACGAGTGAATTTTCTCTTTGTCGTTTGATTAGTGTTATTATAGAGCAGGAATATTAGTGCTGTCACTTTAAGAGCTGCACGGATCCAATATACTGATACACATGAACACAGAAAACAGAGTCTCTCGCACTTCAATGGTTTAAAGTCATATTGAAATGATCACAAAGGAGTCAAAAAGAGGAATCGAAATTAAAATTTTATAACAAGTATCCGATTCATGACCTCAAGTATTCGATTCCAGAATTGGACTCGATTTTTGATTCCCACCCCTTGATATTTGTGCATCTGCTCTGAAATTTCCATGTATTACAAACCAACGAGTTGCAGAATGACTCTGACACAGAGAAGTCTAATATCTCAATGAAAAATTATGTTACTACAGACATCATAACATTTTTATTTATATAGCGCTTTTAACAATAAAGATTATTTCAAAGCAGCTTTACAGTGATAATAGGAGATTAAAGTAACAGAGATTGTTTAGGCTTTACAGCAGCTCTAGAATAAAGTTATTGTCCAGATAAAGTTAGTTTTGATTGATTCACTTTCTTTGTAAAGATCATTAGTTATTAAAGGTGCAGTGTGTGATTTTTAGCGGCATCTAGTGGTGAGGTTACGAATTGGAACCAACAAAAGTTACGGTGGCCGACAGGAAGTGATGTCATCGTCTGAGACAGCAAAGAGTAGCAGTTCAGCAATGAGGTTTCTTTACAAGGATAAATTAAGAAATTATGTTTACTTAATTATTCAGTAAAACTATGTTATTGCGAATATTATTGTTACTTGTTCATCATTGTGTCAGTGTTTTATTCGCTGAACTAAGCTTGCTTCATTTCACGAAGAGCAACATAGTAACGAAACGCGTTTGTCCATTTAGGGCCACCGTAGAAACATGTCGGCGCATTTCAATGTAAGGGAACCCGCGGTGTGTGTAGACAGAAACTGCTCATTCTAAGGTAATACAAATATAACGGTTCATTAAGTAAGGTCTTTATACACCACTGAAAACTTCTTTTTCAAGGTAGTGAGGAAACGCGCTCTGTAGCGCTGTGTGTTCGCTGTCGGCTACGCTAGAAACATGACCACACAATATGTCGACCTCCATAGAAGGGGGCGCCCGCGGTTATGGAGATATAAATGTCTCATTCTAAGCTAATAAAAACATAACGGTTCAATATGCAAGGTCTTTATACACCACTGAAAACATAGTTATGGATCTTATATTGCATTTCCGTCAATAGATCCTCAGAAATATTACACAATGCACCTTTAACTTGGGGCTGCTAACACGACACCGTTCTAACAGAAAACCATTAACGCGCTCCGCTAACTCACACAACAACAGTGCCTTGAAAGAGTCGTCATGTTGGACTCACCTGGAACATGTCCGTGTCATTATCGTAGCAATACTCCACCACCACGGTCTGGCTCCTGGAGAGGGTGAAGGAGATGCTGTGCTGCCCCCTGCTGTTCACCGCCTGCAAACAAAGGGCACGCACTCACTATCCCACAATGCACTGCACCTGTGACGTGCTGAATGAGACGCACCTTGCTGTCGTGAGGGTTGCTGAGGACGTGCACCGCGCTCGGCTTGACGCCGTTGGCTTTCGCTCTCCTGTAAAGAGCAAAGCGGCTCCTCTTACGACCCCGGTCTCCTCCGGGCAGAGAGCCATTATACCTGCAGAAACACTCATGTTTACACCATTACACTCTTTAGCATCTGCATTATTCATATACACTACAGGCAGGAGCCATCTTTGGAAAACAGTCTCGACCAGTCGAACCACGAACGCCGCGCTACGCGAGTTGAACTGTGACTATCGACCGGCACGTAGCATTCGGCGTTCGTGGTTCGACTGGTCGAGACTGTTTTCCAAAGATGGCTCCTGTCTTTATACGCGAAGTGTACTGTCTTTATAAAGTATCTTCTTATTAAACTGTCTGTACACTTACACAGTTCTCAATGCTTCGGTTTGCAGGTAGAGACCCTCATTATGCTAGCGTGTTAGTGTGGAGCTATTTTGAGCCTTGTTAGTGGTATTAACTAGCGATTTTTATTTTTACTTATTCGATGCCCCATACACTAGCGTTATAAGCTAATCTGTGGTTAAACTAAAACTAACGTTAAAACTGGGTACATTCGATTATCATGAAAACGCATCCCAGAGAACGGTCGACTCGACCCATGTGTTATTTAGCCCAGGTTCATTTTTGGCCGGAATTGTCCTTTAACTGGATATGTTTTATTTATTTGTATTAGGTACATCCGTGCCTTGAAATGTTTCACAAAGTGGTGGGGGACAATATCGACCCTGAGAAACAGTGGTGGGGAATGTTTTTACCCATAAATTACGCCTATGCACAATAAAAATTAAAGCTCCACTTTGACATGAACGCTTTACTTTGCATGTCAGAATGTTTTAATCCATCACTGTAAAGCTGCTTTAAATCAAACAAATCTGTATGGTAAAATAAATAAAGGTGACTTGACCACCTATTCTGCTATAAACAGCATAACATAATTAGAGCACCATTTACTTGCCTCAAAAAGTCTGGTATTGTTATTATTATTATTTATTGCTACACTTCAATATGTGAATTATTCCATCAGAAAATTGACACTTTTAGTGTTGTCAGACTTTAAAACAACGGAGCTGCGCACTTGTTGATATTTGTGTTTTGAAAAAGTTTTTGATTGATGTTTTGACTCCTAACCAATTTTCTACATAAAAAATTGTCTTTTTATTTGGGCTAGTAAAATTAATTTCGGGCTACCAAAATCTGAAGAGTGCCTGCCCGAAGGGCTACCAGCGATTTTGAAATTTTGCGAGCCCTGCTTCATTTTTTTTTTATTTTATTTTTATTCCTGGATCAATCAGCATTTTTGAACGAATCTCTTGAATGAATGATTCAATGACAAACACATTTTTAACAGTCACTTGGCGCCACCTACTGGTGTAACAATGTTACTCACACATTATTTCAACTTAGTTTTAAAATAATCGTGTTTAACAGCGGACAGAACTCATGGTAAAAAACCGATATAACCCATGATGCCGTACAGAAAATCCACCAATCAGTCGAAACAATGTAAGCGGGTCGATCTCCCTACACTCTCTAAATACTTAAATATTTGAATGCATACTTTGAAATAAACATAAAATCTAAAGATATACTTCAAGCACTGAAAACTCAAGAGTTTAGTCAAGAAGAGATTTGAGGATATTCAGAGGCATGTGACGTCCATAATAAGCTAATTAACGACTCAGATCTAACACTAACCTCAGTATGAGCCGTCAGAAGAGAAAGGCGCTTTTGTTCAGACTCGAGGAAAGAACGAGGCGAGTTGCGTTTCAATGGCACAGCTGGGCTCAGACTGTGTGTGTGTGAGCCGGAGCATCATAGCACTGTGTGTGTGTGTGTGTGTGAGACTGACACTCGTTTACATAAACCACAGCATTTCAGGGCTTATGAACGGATGAATATTCATATATGACATAGATGTTGCCGGAGCATCATAGCACTGTGTGTGTGTGTGTGTGTGTGTGTGTGTGTGTGTGTGTGTGTGTGTCTGCAGAGGTCAAAGTGCTGCTTCAGCAACGAGACTGCGTTCGCATGAATGCATCCAACCACACACACACACACACTCACACTCACACAGACTCACTCTCACACACACACTAACACACTCACACACAGACTCACACACACACACACAGACTCACACACACACACAGACTCACACACACACAGACTCACACACTCTCTCACACTCACACACACACACTCACACACTCTCTCACACTCACACACACTCACACACACTCACACACTCTCTCTCACAAACGCACACACTCTCTCTTACACACACAGACTCACACACACAGACTCACACACACACACACACACACACAGACTCACACACACAGAGACTCACACACACAGAGACTCACACACACAGAGACTCACACACACAAGACTCACACACACACACACACACACACAGAGACTCACACACACACAGTATCACACACACACAGTATCACACACACACAGTATCACACACACACACACAGACACACAGACTCACACACACAGAGACTCACACACACACAGACTCACACACACACAGACACACACACAGACTCACACACACACAGACTCACACACACACAGACTCACACACTCACACACACAGAGACTCACTCACACAGAGACTCACTCACACACAGACACACACACACACACACACACACACACAGAGACTCACACAGAGACTCACACACACACACACTCACACACAGAGACTCACACACACAGAGACTCACTCACACACACACACACACACACACACACACACTCACACACAGACTCACACACACACACACAGACTCACACACACACACACACAGACTCACACACACAGACTCACACAGAGACTCACACACACAGAGACTCACACACACACACAGACTCACACACACACACAGACTCATACACACACAGACTCACACACACAGACTCACACACACACAGACTCACACAGAGACTCACACACACAGAGACTCACACACACAGACTCACACACACACAGACTCACACACACACACACAGACTCACACACACACACACACAGACTCACACACACAGAGACTCACACACACAGACTCACACACACACACAGACTCATACACACACACAGACTCAGACACACAGACTCACACACACACAGACTCACACACACACTCTCTCTTACACACACACACACACACCCACACACTCTCTCTCTCTCTCTTACACACACACACAGACTCACACACAGACACTCTCTCTCACACACACACACTCTCTCTCTCTCTCTCTCACACACACTCTCTCTCACACACACACACACACGCACACACTCTCTCTTACACACACACACACACACACACACTCTCTCTCTCTTACACACACACACACTCTCTCTCTAAATAAATTATACTTTGTATAATCTTTATATCACAATCCTGCAGAGATGACAGATTTACTCGCGCACTTGCTGTCAAAACATGAGGGCAATTTTGAGACACTGGATATTTTGCTAATAAAGAATAAAAATGAGATTTTATTATGCTTAGTCTCTCTGTATCATCTCTGTGAGCTTATGCATGTGCAGAAAGATGTGTGGATGAGAAACTTTTGGAAAACCCTGAGTGTTTTAAAATAAAAACAATTCAAATGCATTAATATCTCAGTAAAGTAGCAGCATGAGCTGTAATAACACAGATGCATGATATTACAGAGAGACTTCAAACTATTCTCGCGTGTCGGTCAAAAATGACAAATTAATTTTTTTATTTCAATGAAATTAATGTACTATATTTTAGTTATTTAATGTTTTTTATTTAATATTTTTAGGGGATTTTATGGTACTAAATTGTATTTACGCTGTATTTATAATCCATTTATTCACTTTTTGAGCTTATACCTGAAGTTAATGTCCAGCTTAAACTGTGGTAAATCTTGAACGCTTTAGAGCGACAGACTGAAGTTTGATCTCTTCTCAAAGACGACACTTGGCAGATTATTGCTGAAGTGAAAAAGCTTTAAAAAGTTAACTTAAAAAAAGTTACAGAATTTTACATTTATGGTTATGAAAAATTTGCAAAAATACAATTATAATTTTTTATATGAAATATTTTCTAAATATATATATATATATATATATATAATATAATTTTTATATGATATATTTTCTTAAACATGTTTTACTGTAAAACTGAGAGAAAAATCAAAGTCATAAATCTAAACAAGTAGTGTTGCACATGTGGGCTGATATCTCAGTAAATGAGCGTTCAGTGAGAGTGTGTTCGGCTGCAGTACCAAACGCTTCCACTAGAGGAAACTCTCATTCATTTACAATGCGCTCGTTTCTGATCTCGAAGAGCACAAGTGACGATTTTATTTTTCAGGACCATTTAACCTTTTCGAATCATGTCCATGATTTCTTGTTGTGCTCACATAGCAAGTGCCAAAACCTTTGCCAAGTTTCGTACCATTCCAATGAAGTAAAAAAAAAAAAAAAAAAAAAAAAAATCTAAAGTTTTACTGTCAAAAATGACTGAAGAGCACCAGAGAGTTAAAACAAGAACAACGCATGACAATAAAAAGCAGCACAACAACACAATGAAGTTAGAGTAGCTTCCTTACACAGATCTGCTCTTGAAATGCAGATTATGATCATTATTTTTCCTGCTTATGACCGTGAAGCTGCTTTGAAACAAAGCGCTGTGCAAATAAAGCTGACTGGAATTGATTATGGTCTAATTTCTCTCATGTGAGGAAGGTGAAGGTGAAGCATGATGAAGCAGCGAGTCTGTGGATATAAGAGGAGTTCTTGCCCTGCACAACCACTTCCTGGTATCTCACACACACTCTCACTCACACACACACACACACACACACACACACACTTGTAGGCGGAAACATTTTACGCTCTCATTTCCTGAGTGGATTATGTCACGCGCTCACAGCCTGTGTTAATAACACTCATAGACTGATTTATCAACCGTTGATGGATATTTTCAACAAGCAAAACAACTCCTTTTGTTTCCTAGTTTATGCATAAATGCAACAATTCTGATTTCAATTTACAGAATCTATGCATGTCAAGTCAAATCTGCTTTATTTCTACAGCGCTTTATACAATACAGATCGTTTCAACGCAGCTAATAAACAGAATAAATGATGAAACTACATCAAATATGAAACTTATTTAGATTCAGATCTATAAGACAATAGAAGCTCAATTGATAGTGAGATCAATAATATTACTGGATATTAAGTGTCTTTTAAACATGTTTGCAAAGTGCATTTGTCTAAATTTCCTATAGACCTTATTTACGATCATCAGTTGTGTATGTGTATATCGGCAGCATCGTTCTGTAAATATCGGTCGAGAACTAGTTAATAATAACTTCATGAACATGTTTTTCATATAATAACTTTCTCGAACAGTTAATCAGCAGCATAATGAACCCGCAACAATAAAATAATTGATTTGTAATAATGTAAATGTGATTTAAATACATCAGTTTGGTTTAATAATAACATAAATCGCATTATAGGTCAGATCGAATCAGAACTTTTGCACGCAACAATGTTGCCAAATTGTAACAAATTCATTTAAATGTTGCCACATTGTATACAATGTAAAAACCGTTGGGTTATTTTTAACCCAACCGTTGGGTTACACATATTGGGTCACTATGTTGGGTTATTTTTTTCCAAAAACGTCATTTTTAAAAATCGTTGGGTAATTTCGAGTAATAACCCGGCTGTAGGGTTAAATACGTACAGTATGTTGTGTACACTTGTGTATTTTGAATCTATGTACACAATTATGTAAGTTACATTTACATTAAATGCTAGACTCACCAATATTTAGTTTGTAATTAAAAAATATATATATCTGTTGAGACATATTTATTGTTTTATACAAATAAACAATCTGCATTTCGCAACAAAGTGTATTTTATTTATTAATGTCATAAATAAAAACAAATAGTTAACTGTTGGGTTGCTTTTAACCCAATGCATTGGGTTAAATAACCCACAGTTGGGAAGGTGCTGCTATACCACCACCCCATAGTTGGGTTAACTTATTTTTAACCCAACATTATTATATAATAGTTAACTTAACTCTTGGGTTGCTTTTAACCCAACTGTAAAATAACCCACAGTTGGGAAGGTGGTGCTGCTGCTATACCACCCCATAGTTGGGTTATTTTTAACCCAACATTATTAAGTGAGTAACAAATCCGGCGCTGCTGTAGTATAAATGCGCTTCATCATCATCATCATCATCACTCACCCGAGAATCACCAGCTCGCCGTATTTCACCGGATCTTTTGAGCGGGCATGTTCGTGCTGGTTCGGCTGCAACATGGGACTGGACACACTGTTTCTCTAGTCACACACACTCTCGGTGTCACAGAACCGGGTCGAGCCGCGGAGAGCCGCGCGAGTCAGCAGAAACGATCAAGCGTTGGTGAGAAGCGTCGGGTTTACACGGAACGCGCGCGGGAATCGCGTCTCGAGCGCATGGCTCTCCACTGGATCATAACGCGTGAAAAACCCGGAGCGAATCCGTTCATCTGGTCCAGAAGCGGCGGAGTGGCGCGAGCCATGTGTGAGGCGCGGGGGGGACGCGCGATGCCAACGCGCGCTTTATAAACGCCAACCTGCTCCTAGACCACGGACTCTGTCCTATTTATGCGGATAGTGTGTGTGATCGATATTAGTGAAGGATTAAGGTGACGTTTTGTGCGTTCATTCATAAATCTGCGAGGCGCGCGCACCCCTCGGCGTTGCGCGCAATGACGTGTCCCGGATTGCCTTTGAGCATTACGTCACTGTTAAATAGAGTAAAAATGTGTCTGATGATTCTGAAGTCTAGCATAAGCCAATATCATGGATCATAGAGAAGAAACTGAATATCGTATAAAAACTATGTTTTAATAGTCGAGCAAAGCATTCAAATACTGCAAATGTAATAGCCTATTATACAATTATTAATATTAAAGAGGAAATTATTGTAAACCACTCATAAAGGATTGTTTTTTAATGCAATTTTTTATTGTTTGCATCATTTGGTTTCGTTGTAGGCAACAGAACATTTTTCTTTGTGGTTTTTATTTAGATTTGCATATCATAATAGACTAAATAAAATAATGTGCATTATAAATACTAACTCAAATTCACTTTTTTGGGGGGCTATTCTTACTATTTTAATAAAGTCCAATCATAAAGTGGTCATTAATATAAAACATGAAGCATTTTGAGTATTATTAACTTAAAAAGATTAAGTAAAGCTGAGGCACATAAATACATACACATCGTTTATGTGTGAAGCATGCACTTATTGAAATCAATACTATATTTTGAATATATTATTTTGTTCAGATATTTCATATATTTAGTTTTAAGCGTGAGTGTTTAATGCATCTTCAATTCTTGATTTTATTGAGTGACTTAGTCGCGTTATAAATCCCTGCTGCACGTATTATTTATGATTGTTATATGTTTTCAGCATTCCTTCAACAGGAAGGAAGGAAACTGAGCTCAGTCATTTCCTCTTTCCCAGGGATTGTTTGTGGGAAAGAGAATATTAATAATAGCAGCTCTGAGAACAGAAATATGAAACAGACACAGTAACGACACAAGATGACAGTAAATATGATGAGTTTATCAATATAGCTTGTGGCATTTTATGTTAGTGATCTCAACAAACCCAAACATGAACGATTCCTCAAATCATGTGACTTGCAGTTTAACTAATAATAAAACTAAAATATAAAATATTTTTGTTTCTTGAAATAGAAATAGTAAAAGTTGCCAAGGCAAGATTTCACACTTTGATTTATTTTATAGTACTTGATGTACTAAAACTCAAACAAAAAGTATTAATAGATGTTTATAAAAACTGATAAAAATTAAATAACTAAAATGAAAATGGAAAATCTAAAATTAAACTGAATTCAAAATATTTATAAAAACTATGTCTGTAAACAAAATGACAACAAAATTACTAAAACTTTAACTAAAATTAAAATGGAAAATACAAAAAGTAAAATAAGTTTTAAATATCAATACAAATATGGAAACAAATCTTGAATCAGAATAAGTTCCTCTTCTCTGATGATGTGGGCGGGACAACCTGTCACTCACATGAGATCAGCCAATAGCAAACCACAACCATCCAATCATCCAATCAGCTCCCCACAGACACAATCAAGCCCCGCCCACATTTGTTCTTGTTTCACTGATATAATTAAGATATAAGAGAACAGAGCAAGTTCTGTTTCATGATGACTGTACATTTTTAAGCACAATCCAATTGCATGTTGTCAGCTAATAAATTAAACTGTGTGTGTGTGTGTGTGTGTGTTGGAGAAAGCTTTATGATTTAGTTTTATCACAGATACTGTATCAATGCTGGAATGTTTCAGCTCGACTCAAGAAACACTGAAAAAGGCTCGGATCTGAAGCTCCAGGGATTTCTGTGTTTATAAGACGCAGATCAACAACAGCGGGAGTGAAAATGAGTGTGGAAAACATCGGGAACATCCCATAAGGTTGAGTAGAAAATCCTCCCAGACACATTCGGTAAACCTGAGCGCATGTTAGTGGTGTTTTCTAATGCAAGAGTAACTATAACACACATTAAAGGAGGAACTTGAGCCATTTCTACAGATCAGAAGATCAATGAGACAGAATGAAGAATTAAAGGAGAGAAAAAAATTCAAAATATTGATAATAATGCAAAAAGGTTCTATATGAAACCTTAAAGGGTTCTGTTCATATAGAGAATCATCCCATCATGGTATAATTTTATAGTTTTAATTCATTCATTTAAAGTCCCCCTGTGGTGAAAATCCAGCTTTTAATGTTGTCTATATGTCTATGTGGTGTTTTTAATACGCTTTAAGACAAACCATGTGTGAATTCATAAGTCGACAGCATTGCTGAGTATTTTCTCCTTAAAACTGCAGTGAACCAAAGACAGTCTCAAAAACACGGTTTGAAATCGCTGGTGTTTCTGACGTCACAAACTACCTTGTAACCAATCAGATCAACGTGTGATCGTCAACGAGTGGATCTCTGAGTGAGTGAGTGGAGGCGGGGCTCATTTGCATATTCATAGAACCACGCATACTAAATGAGGCAAGGGTGTCGAGTTACATTCAAGATATTTTAAGGCATGAAGGGTTTTTTTTCCAAGGAAATAAACTCTAAAATGTGTCATTTTGGTGATCAAATATGAGTTTTAAGGGATAAAAAAAACTCATATTCATAAAACTCAAAACTCATAAAGCCTTTTTGGCATAAAGTGTTCTTTAAAATGAATCAAGAACCCCACTGAACCTTTTTTCACCGCTGAAATTTCCATGACTTTAAAATAAAATTGTCGTCATCAAGTCACATTTCACAGCAAAATCAAACCCCAGTAAGATCATGTGTTGCATTAAGAAAATAAACCAATTAACCTATTGATTTTTTTGCAATTCCCCCCCCCCCCCCACCCCCACCCCCCCCCACCCCCACCCAAAGTGTGTTTGGAAATATTGCATCACAGCATAAAGTCTTAATTTTAAGCTCAACTTTAATTTCTTATTTTTCACTTTTAATTAAGGGGTTAAATGTGAGCAGAGCCTGTTTTCATGATGCATTAGTCAATCAAGTATGAGTTATGAAAGCATTGGCGACGTGTACCAGGAAACTGCATTTAATTCAACTTTGAGATGTTTGTAATTCGAAGATTGCAAAACATCAGCATTACAGAAACTCCTGCGTTCGGGAGAACATGGACTGAAATCTGAGTCGTCTTCACATCTAATGATGAACTTTAACACTGATTCATACGTGAAACGCGGATCGTTTGAAACACACAGAAAGTGATGCAGCCTGATTACAAAAAACAAAAGTCTCACATTAAAAGCCCTAAAATTATACTCAATTTTTTTTTTGTCCAGAAAGCTTATTTTATTTCATTTTGTTAATATTTTTTTGAAATTTGTATTTTATTTACTAGATTTCATCAATAAATAAATAGTAATTTAAGCACATTCCTCACATTCTTGCATTCAAAATAACTCACAATTCAATGCATAACTCTATTAATTCAGCTCTAAATATCTTACATTGAGTGTCTTTGCCGACCTCTTGTGGAAAAATAATAATATATCATGATATTTCATGACTCTAGATGGGCTTATATCTCTATATGGAGCAAATGAGCTGTTCCGCTGGGTCCTAAAGTCAGTTAACTTCAGTGTGCATTCAGATACACATGTAGACATTATAAAATCATTTTTTGGTAAAGTTTTAGCATTTTTTGTTAGAATTTTGAGAATTTTGAGGTTTTTCTATGTGAACTGAAGCATTCCTTTCATTCCTAACGGGCTCAAATTGACCCGAGAGGGAAGGATTTCTTACTTTTTAAATTCACAATCCATTAGATTTTTTGTGTGCATTCGTGGTTCAAGTGCGACAAAAGTCCTGGAGTCTTGGACCCCTCTGATGAACACTCAATTTTTAGGTTTCAGGTTAAAACCGTCATGTTGAACAGTGCGAAACTGAAGTGTCCATTATTTATCAGCTTTAATATATCGGCCACATCTTCTTATCAGGACGATAACATTAAAATGAACACATATCGGCCGATACCGATATATCGTACATCCCTATTACAAGTGTTACAGTCATTCTTGACATGATGACAATGAAACACTTCCTAAATTGTAATATTGAAACAAGCATTTCTTTAAAGCTGGTTTGAAACAATATGTATTGTGAAAATCACCATACAAACAAACTTAAATTGAATTCTGCATTTTGAAGATGTTCTTCCACATCAAGAAGATACAATCACGTTCTACTTGAGATATATATATATATATATATATACACAGATTTTAATATTTCTTCAGCATAACATAGAAGTCAAAATAATAAAGCAAAGCATTAATTTATCAGGAGACAAAAAAGGCTCGGTGTGATTGGTGCAGTTTAGAGAGAACCGGTACCAGAACCAGGACTGAGATCGGTTATCATAGATGGATTAGTTCAGAAAGCCTTGTTTTCATTACCCATAATTCTCCTGGCTTTACATCACCAGCAGCTCAGGGGAAAAAAGTGTTGAAATGCAATCAAACGCGCAGCATCTTCATGGAAAACACATTGGTTCTGCTTGGTTTCGTGTGTTTATTTGAATGCTCTGCACTGCAGCTATTCTCCATACATTCGGTATATAAGTGATGATGGCACAGAGGTAAACAAACAAGCTGCCATTTCTGGACTATAACAACTGGATCTTCAGACAAAAAACAAACAAAACAAAACAAAACACCTTCCCACAGCTTCTGAATTAAGTAATACTTTATGGTAGTGCCGTGCAACGATTAATCGTGATTAATCGCATCCAAAATAAAAGTTTCTGCTCACATGTGTATAATTATTTAATATATATATAAATACACATATTTAAGAAAATTTGCATGTATATATGTTTATATTATATATAAATATTTTACATATAAATAACAAATTTTTCTTAAATATATACATGCATATGTGTGTATTTATATACACATATTATCCAAACACAAACTTTTATTTCGGATGCGATTAATCGTCGAACGGCATTACTTTACGAACATTCGAAACGTAACAGAAGGATTATACAGAGTGCTGAAAGAAAGCAAAGAACGGGCATATGAAAAAGAAAAGAAAACTCAACGAGTTATTGGTTAATTGCTTCTAAGTTTTGACTCGCATTATGATTTGTAATTGGACGTGAGCCAGGTGAGCCCTTCGTAGAGTCCGTCGCCCGTCGAAGCGCAGGACGGCTGAACGTACCAGTTGCGATCTCTGATCCGGGTCAGGCCAAGTTTCTCCTGGATCTCGTGCGGTTTCATGGCGTCGGGAAGATCTTGCTTGTTCGCGAATATCAGGATAATGGCGTCGCGCATTTCGCGGTCGTTAATAATGCGATGAAGCTCCTGTCGGGCCTCGTCGATCCGGTCCCGATCCGCACAGTCCACAACGAAGATCAGTCCTTGTGTGCCGGTATAATAGTGCCGCCACAGGGGCCGGATCTTATCCTGACCGCCAACATCCCACACGTTAAACTTCACGTTCTTATACGTCACGGTTTCCACGTTGAATCCGACGGTCGGGATGGTCGTGACCGACTGTCCCAGTTTGAGTTTGTAAAGAATCGTCGTTTTTCCTGCGGCATCAAGTCCAAGCATTAATATTCTCATCTCCTTGTTGCCAAAGATCTTTGAAAGCATCTTCCCCATTTTGTTGGCTGTGCATATATAGTATGTATGTTGCAAAAAGTGTGTTTTTTTGGTCCTGCAGCTTCACAAAAATACATATGACTCAACTCTTTTCCTTGAATAAATAAAAAAGTTGGATCTAATACAGTTGGGAAATGTAAGTTTGCATTGACCAGACCTCAAAATGCATGAAGAAAAAACAAAAATAGGCCTTTTCTTTCTGACTTCCTTCTTGTGTACCGACTGTCGGGTCGCCGCTCGCTCGCGCTCATTCCCTTCACACACACTTCAGATCATCAGTTCTGGTTCTGGTCCAAACAAACCCTCTTCCTCTGTCCCCTCTTCTATCCCTGAAACACAAGAGAAAGCGGATGAGAAAAAGGGAGGGGTGTCCAACACAACTAACTTTATTCTTGTACGTGAGTTTCCGTACGCGTACTGAACGCGACCAAGAACGCGCCTCAGCGCGCGCCGCTTCACCTCGTATATCAGCCGCCCGGTCGCGCGCCCCGGCTCGGTTCTGTCAGCTCGGTTCTCTCCGGTCCTCGTTCTCTCGGTCCCGGTGGTGTTGCTTCTCCTCTTGGTATTACCGGAAAAGGTGCGGACCCGCTTCAGCGCTACTTCCTGTTTCTTCGTCACGCGCACTGCGCCATTTGGTGTTCGCTTCCTACTACGGCGAAGGCTCTGCTGATTAATATTCATGAGGCGCGTTTCGCCATTGGACAGATAGCCGCTGCGTCAGCGATGTCGTAGTTTATATTCAACAGACTGGCATTTGCCATTGAATTGATCACACATTAAAATAAGTTAGTCTCCGTGGGAAGTTTCATATATTTATATAAAGCTAAGTTAATACCTATTAATTACTCATTTAGGTTTTTCTGTACAGATCTAAATATATATATATTTATAACAGTAGCCTATACAGTGTCGGTGGTAGTTGCGATTAATCACATCTAACATAAACGTTTGTGTTTATAATGTATAGTCATAGTACATATACATATATTCATATACATTGTGTGTGTGTGTGTGTGTGTGTGTGTGTGTGTGTGTGTGAGACACACACACACACACATACACATACATATATCTACGATAGTCGGTGTTACCGGTGTTACACGGTGTTCAGTCGCAACACCGGTTTCATCACTTGCCCACCGCGACACCGCAAAAAAAAAAAAAGTTTAAGTTTAAAGCGTTAAAAATATTTAACGCATATCCGCATGCCTGTTACACACACACACGGCCCACAGAAAAGACCCGCGTCAGTATCGAGTTCTCTTTCGGACTTGAACAAAAGATGCAGATGCACCTAAAAATAGATGCAGAATTATTTTTTAAAGTTTTAATAAAAATGTTTTTCTAAACTTGGACTATTGTTGTTATTGTACTACTTACAATATTTGTACATTTAAAATGAATTTTAATTTTTAAATTATTATCGTTAAAAAAATATCTGCCGACATTCGGACTGCCAACCAATCCGCAACAGCCGCTGACTCTCCGACGGGAACAAGATTGTGCTGTTCAGGCTCGCGCCTCATGAGGAGAAATAGAAACAATGAGCGCAGTTCACACAAAGAAACTTAATGAACATACAGCGGTTAAAAAATGTATGTGGATTTTTATATTTATAACATGATATGATACAGTTAAGCAACATCACACATTGTGCTGAATACCATCACAATTGAAAATGTGACACTGATTTCATATGACAGTTCAATAAACAAGTAATTAATATCAAGTCACTTACATTTTAGACACAATATTGACTGTTTTTGTTCTATTTGAGCAGCGAAAATAGTTCCAAACAAAGATCACAGCAGAACCACAGCCAGCAGCACCATGGGCGGGCATTGAGGGGCCTGGCCCGCCCTGTGAGTCACTAGTGCCCTGGACGAGTCTGTCTCCCTTGTTACAATATACTGTTATCAAAAGTTATCGTTTTGTAAATACATAACTCCTGAATAAAAATAAAAATGTGTTTGGTTTGATTTTTTTTTTTAATTGTAGGCTAATCAGATTTGATTGGTTTGTCAATAGTTTTTTTTTTTTTTTTAATTAAACATTACAAAGCATTAAAGCAATACAGATAAACATGGAAAAAACAAAAATGACAACAAGATACACAGACACAAACAAGTTGCCAGGGTAACAAAAGAAAACAAAACAAAATGCAATGCATTTATACCTTAAGTCTAAGAGGACAAAAAGGATGAATATAGAGATACAGTTTTCAATGCTTTGGGATTATCAGAGCTTTGGATAGTTTCCATGTATCTATCTAGATCATCTTTGAATAGAGTGGTTTGTTGATAGTGAGCTCGGAAATGCCTGTAATAAGCGGTCTTAAGCGAGTCTTTGAGTCATTCATTCAAACGATTCGTTCAAACGGCTGATTTATCAATAATGAGGCAGTTGTTTAAGAATGGGTCATTGAATCTTTGACTTAACCGATTCGTTCAAACGCTGAATCATTCAGTGATGAAAAGACGATTGTGAGAGTTGTTGTGAGACACGCTGTGGTTCTGCTGTGATCTTTGTTTGGATTGGAACTATTTTCTGCTAAAATAGAACAAAAACAGTCAATATTTCATCTAAAATATAGGCCTAAGTGACTTAAAATTAATTACTTGTTTATTGAACTGTCATATGAAATCAGTGTCACATTTTCAATCGTGATGGTATTCAGCACTCTTGGTCGTGTGATGGAGCTTAACTGTAGCCTATCGTATTATAAATATAAAAACTCCACATTTTGAAATTTTACGGCAGTATGTTAACTGAGTTTCTTTTTTGTGAAAGAAAAAAGAGCTAATTTGTTTCGATTCATCCTAGAGAGGCTGCGCGAGCGTCAATAGTGCATTTGTAAGGCCCCTGCACACTGGAGTTCGAAACTATCCGTTTTTTTCATATTGGTCATTCGGTTGCTGTGAATTGTAAAAACACATCTCAAAATACTTGCTACAAATGCGAAAAACGACAGACTAAAAATTAAATAATTTAAAAAAATTATGACGGACAAAAGTTTCGGAGGCAGTGTGTAAACGTGATTGACACAACGTGAGGTCGTATTTATAGAATTTCGGACTCGGTGTGCAAGAACCTTTAGCGTCAGTACATTATATAATATTATTCTCTATTGATCTTATCATTGCATCATCATCGATTAATGTTATTATGCAATGAGGTTGATCTCATTTGTGCCCCCCTGAAAAAATGTAATGCCCGTCCGTGAATTTGTGTCTGACGCCGGGTCTGACCACAGCGCATCTCACCGGAACACATGACCGCATTACTGAATGATTCAGCGCTTTGAATGAATCGGTTGAGTCAAAGATTCAATGACCCATTAAACAACTGCCTCATTCCTGAACGATTCAGCCGTTTGAACGAATATTTGAATAAATGACTCAATAACTCACTCATTAAAGGACAAGTTCGGTATTTTACACTTAAAGCCCTGTTTTAAGATTGTTTCTGATGAAATAGAACGGTTAAGATTGAAATTTGGACAAATGCTGCTGTCCCGAGAATTTTAGGTTTCTGTGTTAGCACCCCCCCCCCCCACCTCCACAATGGTTTCATAGGGGCACTGGAACAATCATTCGTAAAACGCATTAAACTTTAGTTTACAAAGACGTGAAACTCACCGAGTGGTCTGGGGTGTTCACTGATATGCTCACACACAAATCGCTGCAAAAGATGCTTTCCAACAGGTTTTATCGTAGTTTTTGTCTAACTCCATTGACTTGTATTGGATGTTCTGTGAGGTACGGTATTACTCCGCCGCCGGAAACGGAAATGGGGTTGTTTGTATTCTTTCTGTAGTCTTCCAGTCGCGGTATCGTAGGCTACGCTATCCAAACATTGGCAAAGGTGCATTATCGCCACCAACTGGGCTGGAGTGTCTATTATTCAAGCTCTCAACGGAAGAATGTCCGGTTGTGAGGCGTTTGGAAAAATAGGTCCACAGTTTTACAACGAATGGTAAAACACCTGTTGGAAAGCGTCTTTTGCAGCGATTTTTGTGTGAGCATATCAGTGAACACCCCAGACCACTATTAGAAACGATCTTAAAACAGGGCTTTAAGTGTAAAATACCTAACTTGTCCTTTAAGATGGTCACCTGCCGCCCACTACTGGTGATTTAGTTTCGTGTTTAAAAGTAGCCTATCATTCTATTTGTATATTCAAAAAATATTTAACATTATTTCTCATAATTTGATTGGTAACAGCCATATAGTTTCTTATTATTTCAATTGAATTTATTGATCGAATTTAAAATGAAAGATGAAGCATATATTTAAACCGATTAGGGAAAAATGCTCTTTATAAAGGTTAAAATATCATAAATATGCAGATTTAAATATGTGAAAGCTGACTTAACACTGATGAGAATATTGCTTCAGAATAAATTGTATTTACAACACACCAAAAAAAAATCCCATTTTTTTCTGGACAACCAATTTTTTTACTTGGACAAGTGAATGACCGATTTACTTGTTCGAACGACAATCACATGAAAAGCCTTAATGTTGAGCCCTGGGTTATATTTTATATAGGCCTAGTATTATGTTTTTGTGGCGACCCTGAGTATAGTTTTACACATCAGCCCAGTCTATTCTGTAAAGTTAGTGATGCGCCGGGTCAAGGTTTTTTTCACATTAATCTGACAATAAATGTGGCACATTCAGTTTTTCTTATGCACACCCAGAGGCACTTTTCTGGCTACACTAGTGTGTTTGATTATCAACATTCTTTAAAATGTTGTTTTTGTTCGGCAGAACAAAGAAACTCATACAGGTTTTGAACAACTTGAGGGTGACTTAGTGATAACCGAATTTTCATTTTTGGGTGAACTGTCCCTTTAATTATTAATCCAGCAACGGTCGCACGCATTATCTAATTAATATTCAAAAGATGAACGTGAACCTTCGCTATAGTAGGATTCATAAGAGCGAGTGGAATGAAATGGACGCCATTGAGACTCGGAAGAATATAATTGTGTTGGTTTTTTAAAGGCAACTCTTTTTAAAATACCTTTCAGATATGCATTGCAATGAAACATTTTTAATATTCGACCACATAAACCGGAGAGTTTTTGCATAACTGTCCTTCCAATCCCTCACTAGCGTCATTTTTACGTTAAAAGGGCGGAGCTTATGACGTGCCATCGATTTCAAAAAATGCCTTGTTTAAATAGAACACCATGCAAACCTTTTAAATACATGTGTATTTCATTTTTCTCCCCGAAGAATGGACTTTTACACGTGTAGCAAATAAATTAACCAGCCGTTTAGCTATGAATGATTGATGTCTGTGTTATTTTCAAAGAATTTTCATGTCAAAAAGAACTTCCTTATTTATTAACCCTGAACTCAAGATGCGATTTACATCCATGAACTGGAAAAACCCGACATTTATTTCGGAATAGTTTGAAATGTTGATCATATGTAAAAACTAAGGTCTTGAAAATACACTGGTATCAGTTATTCAATTCAACCAAAACAGGACTATTGCTGTAACTAAATAATAAAATATTGTTATATAAATATCAGTTTCATAATAATGAGACCTTTCAATATAGGCTACTAGCCTACTGTGTTTATACAATATATTTCGTTTAATAATTAAAGAAAGAAGATCTTGTGTTTTAGGTCATCTTAACAAAAAAGTAAAGCTTCTGTGCCAATAAATATACCTTTATAACACATATGTGCCAATATAACACACATAAACATTTATACATTAACTGTAAATATAATTTTCATAGTGCTGTAACTACACTTTGATGTCAGGTGTTTCAAATAAACATCAAATTTTGTTCAATCTCATGGATCTTATGGAAGTCCATTTCTGCCATATGCGTCTGTAAATCATAATTTTGAGTTGAATTCAGTTCAGTTCAGTTTATTTCTTAAGCTCACTTAATGACAGCAAGGCTGACCAAAGTGCTGTACAATACACAATAAAAGACCATAAGATAACAGATAAAAGGAAACAGAGAAGAACAAAACAAGACATTACAATGTAGCCTATTAAAAGCCAACGAAAAGATATATGTTTTAATTTGAATGTAGATAATGTAGAATTTCTGGCTTAAAATTCATAATGACATAAAAAGGTCATCATTTTTATCTTTGTATGTCAACTATGTCTCTTTATGTCACAATTTCGACAGTTTTGTTATAGTTATTATGACATAAAAAGACAAAATGATGACGTATCTAGTATTCTATAATTCCAAGATTATGACTTTTTATGTCATAATTAAGATTTAAGCATAATTTTTTATGTGGCGGAAATGGGCTTTCATATTTATCCCAAATTGATCAAAAAAATTGGGCCGCGGCGCCTTTTATTTTGTGTTTTGAGTTTCGTAGCGTAGTGCGCATGCGCAAAGCATTCGTGTCCTTCCTCGTCGCAGCTGGCGTTGAATGCGATATAGCGCGGCCGTTCGACCACATGTTATCAGCCGCATACAAACTTCGAAGAAGTTGTGCAAATATCTGCCGTTTTAACCCAGTTTCATGGAAGATTCTGGTAAGTATTCTTCTCTCCGTGTATTTCCCGCGATTAGCGCGCGGTCTTTTCTAGAACACTCTGAGGTAAATCAACGGCGTCGGGTCGTTAGCAGTTCAGCTAACGCGTGAAAAGAGCAGGCCGAAACCAGACCGATGCTATTGAAAACGTTTTCATAATTTTGTAACATATTTTCCTGGTTTGAAAACTAATTCGCCTTTTATAACAAATTGAACGCTTTGTAAAGCCTGTTTCGATCAGTAGGCTAACTATTTTTTAGCAAACTAACTTCGACGGATCATCGTGTGTCGTTTGACCAGGAAACGCGACAAACATTTAATATATCCATAAATAAACTCTCAAGGTTTTTGAAGTTTTCATATCCGTTCATGTTTTTTTTGGTGAACATTCTAAAACATTGAGTTGATTTTATGTAAACTTGCTGTTTGCACAGAGTTTGTAGATTCAGTCATATCAATCAATCAATCAAGCCTGCAGTTTAAATAGGCTGAAAACTCAACGCTTTAAAATATGTGAAAATTGGGCGTTATCTTGTGTTATTAAGGGCATATTGCATCACAACTGACATTTTTTTGCCAGCAAAAGTATTATGAGGTGATTGTCTTCAGATTTACTCCCCCCTCAAGGCATCCTAGGTGTATATGACTTTATTCTTTCAGCCGAACACAATCAGAGTTATATTTAAAAAATCCTGGGTCTTCCAAGCTTTATAATGAGAGTAAATGGTGCCTTAAATTTTGAAGCCCAAAAAAGTGCATCCATCCATCATAATGAACCATATGACTCAAGGGGGTTAATAAAGGCCTTCTGAAGTGAAGTGTGTTTGTAAGAAAAATATCCATATTTATAACTTTATAAACTATAATGTCTTGCTTCTGGTAATGGCCGTAGTGAGCGGAAGTGACCTCTGACCTGACGCATGTGTTGACTAACGTGGAAGCGCAGAGGATAGAGTAAAAAAAACACTTGTCACGAATTTAAAGTCTAAAATTAGAATTTTTAAAGAGATGTGGGAGGAGCTTGAGTTTGTTAGGGCAGAGGTCACTTCCGGCGGAACTAGATGTACGGTCCTTGACGGAAGCCAGTGATTATAGTTTATACAGCTACAAATATGGATATTTTTCTTACAAAAATGGATAGCTTTGCTTCAAAAGGCGTTTATTAACCCCTTGCAGTCTATGGATTATTTTTTATGATGGATGGATGCACTTTTTTTGGTCTCCAAAATCTAAGGCACCATTCACTCCCATTATAAAGCTCGGAAGAGTCAGGATATTTTTGAATATAACTGAAGTAAATATGGGTATTTTTCTTACAAAAATGCATGGCTTCAATGACGGTCGTTGACGGAAGCCAGTGATTATAGTTTATAAAGCTACAAATATGGATATTTTTCTTACAAAAATGCATGGCGTCGCTTCATAAACCTTAATTAACACCATGGAGACGTATGGATTACTTTTATGATGGATGGATGCACTTTTTTGGGCTTCAAAATATAAGGCACCATTATAAAGCTTGGAAGAGTCAGGATGTTTTTTAATATAACTGAAATATGGATATTTTTCTTACAAAAACGCATCGTTTCAATGTCGGTCGATACTGAAAGCCAGTGATTATAGTTTATAAAGCTATAAATATGGAGATTTTTCTAACAAAAATGCATTGCATGATCATGTTTGGGGGTCAAAAACCTGTTTTACATTACGGTTTCCCATTGGTTTGTTTCAGCTGAGCCCATGACCGGGATGTTGGACACGAACGCCCCTGATAACGGGGACTCGTCTGCGATGGAGGGCTCAGAACCGACCGCACCCGACTGGACCATGGCACCGCCTCCTCTCCCAGAACCGGAAACCCACGAGTCCGCCGTGGAACAGTTACAGCTGTTCTCGCTAGAGCATCTGAAATCCGCAGCGGAAAACATTGACCCGAAGACCAGTCCTTCAGATCCCGTTCTGGAAAACTCAGACCCGGTTGACGGGCAGAAGACAGAATCGAACGGAGACGTCGTGGACCAATCGGTGGAGCCAGATCCGGTAAAACAGGCGGGAGACTCCGAGAGCCCTTCCAATATGGAGCTGGAAGATGCTCCCAAAGATGAAGAAGAACCAGCAGAACCAGGAGCCGAAACAGCAGCAGAACCAACCGAACCACAAGAACCGGAGTTTCCCACAGAATACGAGCGTCTTTCCAAGGTCGTGGAAGATAATCCGGAAGACTTTAATGGATGGGTCTACCTTCTGCAGTATGTGGAGCAAGAGGTAAATCACTAAAGACTTTCATCTTCAAAACACAAATTAAGATATTTTTGATAAAGTCCCTCCATTGAAAGTTTATTCACTAGGGGTGTAACAATATATTGTCACAATATATCGCAATACAAAAATGCAACTATGTATTGTGGATGGTGACAATATATATTGTGTATGGTTCACCCAAATTAAAAATTACTGTGTGAGAAAGTTTTTGGTCAGTACTACATTAAACTATTATATATAATGTTGAATATAACGTATAATAATGCGACGGGTGAATATTTGTGGGTCCTGATAATGCCAAATGTCAGATGTAATCAGTAAAAGTGACCTACATTATTTTAAATATATGTAGTCTGTGACAGTGCAAGCATATTTGTCTAAAATAATTTTCAGAATCATGAATATTTTTATTCTGGTGTATCTTCATTTGTGTTTTAAAGATAAACGAGTCTTATGGGTTTGGAGCGAATTTTCTTTTATTTAGTGAACTAACCCTTTAATACCAAAGCATCACAAGCATTAATCAGCATTTCTTTTGTTTCAGAACCACCTGGTGGCTTCAAGGAAGGCATTTGATGCGTTTTTCCTGCACTATCCTTACTGTTATGGGTACTGGAAGAAATATGCTGATATTGAGAGGAAACATGGTTACATCCAGATGGCTGATGAGGTGGGTCTGATCAAGCTGCAAAACTCACGAAAATCCTTTTTTGTTGTCATAGTCACAAAAAATAGGTTTAATTTTCTGTAGTCAATAATTGTATCCATTAAAACTAATCTTTGATCACCAAACTGACACATTTAAGTGTTTTTTCCTTGACAAAAACTCTTCTTGCCTTAAAGCTTGAATGTAAAAATAGCTTGCCTCATTTAGTGTGCGCGGTTCTATGAATATGCAAATGAGCCCCACCTCCACTCTCTCACAGCACTCAGAGATCCACTCGTTGACGATCACTCGTTGATCTGATTGGTTACAAGGTAGTTTGTGACGTCAGAAACACCAGCGATTTCAAAGCGTGTTTTTGAGACTGTCTTTGGTTCACTGCAGTTTTAAGGAGAAAATACTCAGCAATGCTGTCGATTTTTGAATTTACACATGGTTTGACTTAAAGCGTATTAAAAACACCACATAGAGATATAAACAACATTAAAAAGCATGATTTTCACCACAGGGAGACTTTAATACAATTTATTTCTTACCCGTGACTATATACTATAGCATATCTCAACGGCTAAGTATCAGTGCGAAATGTGAGCTACTATAAACATCATCAGCATGATTGTTTGGAAAGCTGCTCTGAAACAAGGTGTGTTGTGAAAACGCTGTATAAATGTAACATGAATTGATTTTGGAGTGTAATCACGTTTTCATGAGATTCACACTTACTCTACAGGGTGTCTTAAAGTATTAAAAGTTGATAAATCAATTTAGAGAAAATGAAGGCCCTTAAAAAGTATTAAGTCTTAAATGCATGGCATTTCCAAGGTATTAACTATGTTTAGTTGTGCTATCTTACAATCAATACATAGTAAATGTAATTTAAAGTGTCGCCGATGTAACTGGTTAACACTTGAAGTGGCGATGAGGTCTTTAAATGTATGGAAAGAGTCTTAAAAGATATCAAATTTAACTCCATGATTCCTGTATATAGCCTGCTCTATAAAGGTGCTTTAAAAAGAAATGAATACAAATGAACCGATTTGAATGTTTGCAGGTGTACCGGCGAGGTCTCCAGGCCATCCCGCTCAGCGTGGACCTGTGGCTTCATTACATCACGTTCCTGCGAGAGAACCAGGACACCAGCGACGGGGAGGCGGAGAACCGCATCAGAGCGTAAGTTAGCGCTGAGCGATTAAAGCTGAAGTCCGTAACTTTTTAGGGTTATAAATGAATAAAATAAATTTGAGCGAGTACATAACCAGCCAGTGTTCAAAACTCTGCTTGCCGTAGCTCGATTCTAAACGGTAAGCTTGTTATTATGTTGTTAACTCCCGTGGTAATGGTGGATTTTCGCTGGAAACTCGAGCATGTGTTTGCGTCATTACGTCACATCTGAACACATAAAGAAGAGTCTCGGCTAGTAGGATACGAGTGTGAGGATGTTGAGCTGGAGATTTGTAGCCTTTTCTCACAGCAATTGATATAATTAAACTTATTAATTTGATGGCGGATCCAGAAAGGTTCAAACGACAATCATCAGTGACAGCTGGAGACTCACCCGCTGTAAAAGACTTCGGATCGGCTACAGAAAAAGAGACTGTAACCGGCCAATGCGAAAACAAGGATAACATCGGAAGGGCATTAAATGTAGTCACGCAATGCTGATGTTGTTCACATTAACAATTTGAGAACAAAGTATAATTTGTAACGTTTGACGTGATATGATAAGCGACCGTTAGATTTAATCAGCATGATTTACTGCAATGCTTTTTCCCTTAGTTGGTCAGAACAAAAGTGGATGTTACTTGTTCACATTTTCCAGTGAATATTCTTATGTTGGTCATACTTCCCAAAAGTATAATCTGTGATTGCGAACGGCAGTATCCACATCGGCGACTGACAGCCGCACATTCTCCTCAAAACATCGGATTCCTCCGCGCTGTGCCGAGCCGAGGCACAACCCACGTAAAGCTGATCATTCGGCCAATAACTGCAATAGCAGATTTTGAACAGAGATGGCGACAGAGGAAAAACTACGGACTGCAGCTTTAATCGTATTTTAATCGCAATAACGATATCAGCCTCTCTCTATTAATTTTGAATTGTCGCGATATTTGCTTACTCATTATTTATCCTGAAAACTTAGTGTTGATGTTTGTAAATGGCATAAATCACCCGAAAAGAGCTTTTCTTTTACATGTTCTGCCCGGTGTTTTAGTTAATCTGTGCAATCTGGCAACCCTGCGCACGCTCGCTCTACACTGAGGGAAAAGCACTGATGATCTAAACAAAAGTGTAGGTTAAAAGTGTAGGTTGTAAGTGTAGATTGGTAAAGAACTATTACATATAATATAATTATGATAATTATGCAATTTATATATAAGTCTCTTCTCTTTCTCTGTAATTCCTAAAATGAGAATAATCGTGATTCATTATCGTGATTATAATTTTGAGCAAAATAATTGTGATTATTTATCAGTTTAGCCATTATTGTGCAGCTCACTAACCTGGAGAACATCAGGAGTTTCATCGACAAGTTTAACTTGTGTTAACTGAGTTCTTAACATGTTTTCACATGTTTGCTTTGTTCCGAAACAGGATTTAATGTTACAATGTTGCATTTTTCTTCTTGGTTCAGTTTGTTTTCACAAAGCAACATTTCAAAGCATACAAAAAGTGTTTATTCAAGTCACATGCAAGTAAAGCTGTTCTCTTATTGGTCAGAGTTTCCTCTGCGCTATCCATAAAGATGATTGACAAGTTCTTCCACAAGCTCCTTGTGGTTTATTTGTAACTGTCTACACAATATATATTTATATATATGCAAATATTTCTTAAACGCATGCATATGTGTTTTTATATACAAAATAAATATACACACATTATGTAATCACAAACTTTTATTTTGGATGCAATTAATCGTTGCACAGCCCTACCCGACAAACACTTTTGTTATTGAATTACCGTTAGGCACTTAAATTCCACTTTTCATATATTTTCTTATTTAGTCAATTCACATTTATTTGTATAGTGCTTTTCACAATACACATCGTTTCAAAGCAGCTTTACAGAAAATGCATGAGTCCATATTACAATTTAGTGATGATGAGGAAGTTATGCATTTCAGAAATAAACGTATACAAAATCACAGTAAGCAAAAAATGTATTAATTTAAACAATGTAATAATTAAAGCCAGAAACAATTGAAAATAAATGTCTTACCAATCTGATATGCGACGGGAAAAGGGAGTAGAACGAGTTCGTCAAAAGTATCTGTAGTGTAAATAGCTTCTACCAACAAGACGGCTATTTGCATTTGGTGTAAATAGACACTCCATAGTACATAAATTTCAATAGATACGTTAATGTCTTGAGTTTTGCATTTGAATGTGTTCAAGTAAAAGAATCTGATATACATGATTTATTTTGAGATTGTATGTGTTTGTTACAGTATTCATTTAAAAAAAGATCTTAAGGTCCTTGCACACAGAGTCCAAAATCTGTCACGTTAAATAAATACGACCTCACGTTGTCAATCACGTTTACACCAACAAAACTTTCGTCCGTCATAAAAAAATTCAGATCGGGTTCGATTTCGTAGCAAGTGTTGTGACAATTCAGAGCCACTGAATGACGAATACAAAAAAAATGCATACGAAAATTTCGGACTCAGTGTGCAAGAATCTTTAGTCTTTAGTCTTAAAACACAAACAAAGCTGCAGATGGTGGTTGAGTGCTGTGCTTGTGTTCCTTCAGGTCCTATGAGCACGCGGTTCTGGCGTGCGGCACGGACTTCCGCTCGGACCGGCTGTGGGAGGCTTACATCGGCTGGGAGACGGAGCAGGACAAGCTGGCCAACGTCACCGCCGTGTACGACCGGATCCTCTGCATCCCCACACAGCTGTACTCGCAGCACTTCCAGAAGTGAGCACTCGCTCTCAGCACTGATGATGATGTCTGCAGCGCTAGCGCATAATGCATTGCTTCTGAAGGTTATTTGTAGGGCTGGGTATCGAGTTCGATGCGTTTTAGGCACCGACCGGATTGCCTCGATACTATCGAGTATCGAAACATTGTCTTGTTTTTGGTACCAAAGGGTTAATCTTGTCAACGTCAGTGCATGCAGCATGATTGGCTGTGGCGGAAAAACCCGGTTGCCCAAAGAGATGTGGCTTGCATGCGAGGCTGTAGTTTGTGTAGCCCTATTCGGACGGGATTAACTTCACAAGGGTAGATGAGTAATGTAGTTTTACCACAGGACGTCTGTAATATTAATGGCCAGTTTGCACGGGAAAATAGATCTCAGTAAAACCAGCAGAAGTGTGAGAGTAACTCAAGTTACACACCGCCGTCACTCCTGTCGTCATGTGTGTATTACAATCTTCCTGATATCACGTGCGCAAACACATATAACCTATATTATATATAAAATTAACTTCAGATTGGATTGTGTTGGTAATAGACACTTACCTAATGCTAAAAGATGATTTGTGCCTCTAACAAGTGCTTTCGATCTTCTTTCTGATCTGAATGGTGTGTGTAAAACACTAGTTTTGCCACAGATCTGTCCCAGCGTCTAGAACACAACTGAATGCTTTTTCGAGCGCCTCCATACTTGGAAAAACCGTGGAAAACTTCTTTTAAACACGAATCAACGGAATATTTACGTACATATTTACAGCGGGTCTATTTGCACGGGATATTCATTTATGAATAGGGCTGGGTATCGATTCAGATGTTTCGATTTGGTTTCAATTCGCAAGCTCTCAATTCGATTCTCGATTTGACTCAATGAATATAGATTTAAAAACAAATCCTATATTTATAAAAGAGAACAGTGAACATAAGTTTACAAGTGGTTAATAAAAAGAAATTTAAAGCCACAAACCTGTATATTAAACTCTTTATTTTAGGTACACTTGGGTACATTAAAACAGAACCCAACTCTATATTTCAAATGCATACAATCAATAAACAGGATTTTGATGCAAGATGAAAAATTGTTGCTGAAAATTGGACAAGTCAGAAGAGTCGTATGCCTTGATCAAACAGGATCAGTTTATTTTATGTTTAAGATGAAACAAACATAAAATCTCACAGCATTAGCTGTAACATGGAGGCCGCAAGCCTATGAACAGTGCAGGAAAACTAATTCTGGGTTTTGGGTGATAAATAAATATGGGAAATAATCGATTCGTGGCCTTTGAGAATCGACTTTGAATCGTCCACATTTTAAAATACGATTAATTGAAAAATCTATTTTTTTGCCCAGCCCTGCTTGTGACCTTGGGTTGACCATTGATGTATGGTTTGTTAGGATAGGACA
Source organism: Gila robusta (assembly GCA_030770095.1). Taxonomy (NCBI): domain Eukaryota; kingdom Metazoa; phylum Chordata; class Actinopteri; order Cypriniformes; family Leuciscidae; genus Gila; species Gila robusta. The sequence continues at coordinate 109,681 of JAVALU010002416.1, forward strand.
ATATTTGGCCGAGATACAACTATTCGAATATCTGGAATCTGAGAGTGCAAAGAAATCAAAACATTGAGAAAATCGCCTTTAAAATTGTCCATTTGTCCATCCACTCACAAAAATTAATGTTTTATATATTTACGGTAGGAAATTTACAAAATATCTTCATGGAACGTGATCTTTACTTAATATCCTAATGATTTTTGGCATAAAATAAAAATCGATCTTTTTGACCCATACAATGTGTTGTTGGCTATTGCCATAAATATACCCGTGCGACTCGTGACTGGTTTTGTGATCCAGGGTCACATGTGTACACTAGCCGCGTTTCCATTACGTTTCTATTACTCTTCAAATTGTGCGAATTGAAAATATGCCCAATGGAAACGCATCAATTTTGCAAAAACTCCCATATATCACAGTTTTTTACGCTCATATGAGGTGGTTTTTCAGGCAAGGAATATTGACTTTTCGAAATGTAAGTCCTGGAAAACCCTTAAACGGCCATATTTATTAAAAGCACTTGAATTATTGGAAGACAATATATGTGAAATTAGTTTAATTTTATCGATAAAACAATCTTTTCATGCAAGATTAACACTGCAGCCCGTCTGATATAGAGCCATTTAGCATGGCTATGAGCGTAATATTCCTCATATCCAAGTATATGATACAGCTTTCATTCTTCAGGTCAATATATTTATGGTGGGAAAAATCAGTTTAAAAAGAGGAAAGCTATATCTTTATCATAGTATCCTTTCAATGGTTAAAGTTACCGCAGTCATTGCATGTGCTGCACTTTATTTGTACCAGTTTATCTATTTACCTTTTTTAGAATTTAAAAAGATAATAAAGTTATTGTTTAATAAGTGAGATCTCTGATTGTTTTCCTTAAAAACCAAAAAAAGTGCTTAAAGTCAGTATCTTACAGTGTCTGTACAAACCCTGCATATGTGCCTCCCAGCACGGGTCTTTCCTTGCCATTAATGCTTGAAAAACACGCCTATGTCTCCTTCCATTAAAAAATAATGGCTAGTGCGGCGGCTGCGACTTACTATACTATAATAATTACGATACATAATTTTTTAAAGGACTTATCACGAGAGGACAAAATTATGCTTCAGTAGCATAAGATTGGTTAATGGAAACGCCGTCATTTCGCAATAGTTTTTTATCTACATTTAGAAAATATTGCAAAAGTTTTGCGCAAATCTCTAATGGAAACGCGGCTACTGAGAAATTCCTGATGACATTAAAGGTGCATTGTGTAATATTTAGGAGGATCTGTTGACAGAAATGCAATATCATATACATAACCATGTTTTTAGTGGTGTATAAAGACCTTGCATAATGAACCGTTATTATTACCTTAGAATGAGACATTTTAACATTTAGAAAATATCGCGAAATTTGCGCAAAACTGTAATGGAAACGCAGCTAATGATGTCATGAGGGTTTTTTTTTTTCAATTTGATTTGTACAGGTCTTAAATTTGACTCTTTGTTCAGGTTCAAAGAACACGTGCAGAGCAACAACCCCAAGCACTTCCTGTCGGAGGAGGAGTTCGTGGCGCTGCGAGTGGAACTAGCTAATGCTAACAAGCCTAGCGGAGACGACGCCCCTGGCGAAGAGCTTCCGCCGGGAACGGAGGATCTGCCAGATCCTGCAAAGGTAAGAGAGCCAACCTGCCATCTGTGGGGTTATCAAACATGGCACAGGTAGGCAGGGGCGTCTAGCTGATCCTGGAGACAAGCAAAACGTGTGCAGGTTTGAAGAGGTGTCTTTCCGTTAGCAGCCAATGAAAACCTGAGGGTCCAGGTTGGCATCCAATCAGGGACTTGGGCTTAAAGTGGGACGGGCTCGTGACGAAATGACACCGTCCCTTCCCAGCACCAGGGCTTGGGCCACAGCTGATTCACTGGGTGTGCAAACCGTACTGTTTCTGTCAAACTCATGGTGACGTAGACCTTTTGCGTAGCTGGACATCAGACGAGATAAAATGTTTGCGCTTTCACGACGCGACGTTCAGGACGCTGTGTTTTGCCCTTCAGAGAGTGACGGAGATCGAGAACATGAGGCACAAGGTGATCGAGACTCGGCAGGAGGTGTTCAACCACAACGAGCATGAAGTCAGCAAGCGCTGGGCCTTCGAGGAGGGGGTGAGTGTTTTTATGCTCTTCGGTCATCTTTGACCGAAAAATTTTACCCTTTTTTTTTTTTCACGGGAATGGTACGAAACTTGGTAAAGGTTTTGGCACTTGTTGTGTGAACACAAAAAGAACAATCATGGACATGATTCGAACAAGTAAAATGGTCCTGAAAAAATAGTCACACTTGTGCTCCTCGAGATCAGAAATTGAGCGCATTGTAAATGAATGAGACGGATGTCCTCTAGTGGAAGCGTTTGGTACTGCAGCCGAACACACTCACTGAACGCTCATTTACTGAGATATCAGCCTCAAATTATAGAGTAATTTAGAGTAAAACGTAATTTTGAAAATATATTTCATATAAAATTTAAAAATAGTATTTTTGTGCATTTTTCATAAGACCTAAAATTCTGTTACTTTTAAGTACACTTTTTTTTTTCCACTTCAGCAATAATCTGCCAAGTGTCGTCTTTGAGAAGAGATCAAACTTCAGTCTGTTGCTCTGAAGTGTTCAAGATTTACCACAGTTTAAGCTGGACATTTAATTTTCAGGTCTATGCTTAAAACGTTTATAAATGGATAATAAATATAGCGTAAATATAATTTACTATAAAAAATCCCCTAAAAATACAAAATATTAAACTAAATCAAACTAAAATATAGTGCATTAATTTCATTAACAAAAAAAATTGCGACTCGTGAAGAGCACTAGAGGGTTACATGCTCTGATCGAAATAAATCCAATCCGGTTTCATATTCTGAAAATTCCCAAAATGTTGCTGATTCACAAATTCGTTTGCATATGGTTTACATGACGAGCTTTTTTATCAAATACTTGTTAAATATTCAGTCTCATGCAATAACGCATCATGTCTTATGTATTTGGTCAATGTACGCACGTTTGTAAGACTAAATCTGTTGATATGTACATCACAGCACTAGAGCCCGACCGATATATCGGCAAACCGATATTATTGGCCGATATTAGGCATTTTCATAACTATCGGTATCGGCATTTATAATGGCCGATAAATGAATATTAAAAAAAATGCGGCTTGCTGTGATTCATGTAAGGGTGGCGCTGCCAATAAAGCACCTAAAAGCTGTCACAATGAACTGGCAAAAGCAATGATATGAATACATCAAATATAGCAAGGAGACATTTTAATTGTTTATTAATAACAAGTGTTTTCAGTCATTGTGGGCTGCAAAGATGAAGCTGAGGATGCGGACTCGCGATCATTGAACGCGCCAGAGAGAAATGTACATTTCAGAAGGATTACATAAGCAGAGAGCAGTTTGTCTTTCGTTTTGATTTGTTCTGTTTAAAAGTAGACATTTCAATAGATATATTTCTCAGGTCTATACGCTGAGTTTCGGTTCATTTATGAGACGAGTTGCAGTTCACTCGCCGGCGCCTCCGTTTCGAGATTATCTATTGTCTGTTATATTTACTTCTTATTTATTAAATCCAGGCATTTGGTTGATGAAACATTGATTAAAATTAAGATATAATTAATACAAAACGAAATTGACTTTAATGAAAGGCTTTGTGCTTTCTGTTCGAGGTCTATGTGAAAGTTTTAAAGCACTTTAGTGCCGCTTTCGGAGCTTGTCACATCCGTTTTTTCCTCATAAATGCGAACACGAAAAATAAAATAAAATGAATATTATATGTTCTGTTGAGAGCCAACCCTTCTTCATCCAGTGGGTAGTAGACTATTACTTTTGATTTGCGCAGTGTAATTCACTGAATTGATTTCTCTGCTGCCAGCCTCTGTCACGTATTGTGTGAGCTTGTGACTATTGCAAGCGCGCAGCTGAGAAGTCCTGATTATATTGTCTGCTATATTTACTTCTTATTAAATCCAGGCAATTGATTTATTAAACATTGATTAAAATGCGTGGCGCGAGCGACAAATCTCCGACAGTAAACGGATGGCCCATTCTGCTCTGTAACGGGTGCTTTTCCGCGTCTCGGGTAAACAGCTGTTGCGACTCACGCGAGCAATAACGGCCGCGTCCGGTGTGTAGACACAGTGTTAAAGCTCATTCTGCCTATAACGCTACGTTACAACATCAAGCAATATTCCAATAATTTATATAATTATAACACTTTATATAGGGCCATTTTGCATTAAGAGTAGCCTAGTTTCACGTTTAGTAGGTACATTTTGCTTACTACTTATTTAAAATAGTATAAAAGTCTGTACATTATGTAATTAAAAACGTTTTCATTATGATATTATACATTTTACTTTAGTAAAAAGATCTGAGTTCTTCCTCCACTGGTAGAGATTAGAGGAATTAAGACTAAAAATAGAAGATAATGTCAGTGACACTTTTGATATTTATTGATACAAGTTGTTTTATATAACGTGACTAAATTAAAAGACAAAGTCGTTAGTGAAGATTATGCAACAGTATTTAGAATATAATATAATATAGCATGCAATGCAAACTAGTTTGGTTACAGCTCAAATGTATCATTCTCATTCTATCATTCCCCCTGCCTCCATTACATATCTTTGTCACACAAGTGTTTATCACCACATTTGAGTGATCATTGCAAAACGTTTATATATTTATTCTGTTTAAATACTGTGTATTCTATATACAGTACCCATCAAACGTTTGTACACACCAATAGGAAAGTGTGTCCAAACTTTTGACTGGTACTGTACTATAATACACATAAATAATATTGCTACTGTACACATAAATAATATCGGCCGATATATCGGTATCAGGCTTTTTTTATCGGTATCGGCCCCCAAAAATCCATATCGGTCGGGCTCTACACAGCACTACACATGTGCAAACGGTATTTAATTCCCGTTGAGATTTATTTATTTCCAGTTGATTGCATTATTTCAAGCCAGCACGATTCCTTTCAGTTCGATTGAACCGTAAATCTGATTATAAACTGATTATTTGGGTGCATGTAGGACTGCAGCTATCTCTTTTTATTTTTTAATTTTTTTGTAATTGAGCATTCTACCGATTATTCCATAGATTAAAAATCTAGTTTTAATGAACGATTGTAGTTAAACCGTCTCGTCCCCCTTAAACTCTCACGTCTGACTCGAATCATGTTTCTTGAGCATCAAATCATCATATTAGAAATATTTCTGAAGGATCATGTGACACTGAAGACTTGAGTAATGATGCTGAAAATTCAAGGAATAAATTACATTTTAAAATATATTAAAATAGATTTTTTTTTTCTTTTTTGTGTCTTTAATCAAATAAATGTAGCCTTGGTGAGCAGAATAGACTTATTTTAAAAACAAAAAATCTTACAGATCCAAAAAAGTAGTGTATATTGGTTCATAAATCAATTGGTTTGTTGAACAAATATATCAAATAAAACATGTATTGCATATTTCAGTTTTTGCAAATTAAAAATAGTATAATATAGTATATGCAAATACTAAAATGCGTCACTGGGAGGATCCCGGCTCAAAACGTACTATTGTTTAGTAGTTTTAGTTTAGTATATATGTATGCAGGGTTTGAAATAAAGATCAACTGTGGCGGGTAACGCAGTCAAATCACTAGCCAATTTAACGTGTTAGATTTAGCGCAAATACTCGTGAGTCATCATGATATATTAAATGCAGCGTATTGCGCAGAATCTGCTCATATCTGGCTTTAGATTGAAAAAGATTAAAAAAAACATAACAATGTGGCTATACTTGCCTGGGGTAAAAGAAAAGACCCGCAAAGCAACGAAGGAAACAAAGAAAAGAAAATTAGAATTTTTAATACTAAGTAGAAAGCTGGACTCGTCTTTGACTCAATGTGTATATATACATTTTTGGTGATGAGGATGAACGAGGAAGAGAAGATGCTGGATGACAGGATTTTGTTGGAATAAGAAATGAATGTATGAAATCCAAATTTTATAATAATTAAACATGTAACTTAGTTAATTTTTTCTTTTTTCTTTTTTTGGCTACTGGAAGTTCTGAGTGTCCGGTAGCTTAATTTAGTTGCCAAATTGGCCGGTGCGTGAAAGTTAATTTCAAACCCTTTATGTATGTGAATATATTTAGTTTACGGTTTAATTTTTAACTCCATAAAGATCTAGTTTTAATGAAAGTTTGTATGTAACGTCTCGTCCCCCTTAAACTCTCACGTCTGACGCTGGTTTTGCCCGCTGATCATGTCGAAGCCCTGAGTAAAATAATCAAAAGTGACAGTAAAGACATTTATAATGTTAGAAAAGATTGTATTTCAAATAAATGCTGTTCTTTTGAACTTTCTATTCATCAAAGAATCCTGGAAAAAAGGTGTAAATAAATGTTTTCAACATTTGATAATCATAAATGTTTCTTGAGCATCAAATCATATCAGAATAATTTCTGAAGGATCATGTGACACTGAAGACTGGAGTAATGATGCTGAAAATTCAGCTTTGATCACAGGAATAAATAAGACTTTATATTAAAATAGAAAACCTTTAATAGAATTTTTTTTAAATTGTAATAATATTGTAAATTGTAATTTAACAATATTACTGTATTTGTGTGTGTATTTTTAATCAAATAAATGCAGCTTTGGTGAGCCTTGGTAAAAATCGTCCCAATCACGGCAGTGAATACATTTAGTTTTCAGTTGAATTTTTATTTTTCTCTCTCTCTCTTTTTCTCTCTCTCTTTCTCTCTTTCTTTCTTTCTCTCTCTCTCTCTTTCTCTCTTTTTCTCTCTCTCTTTCTTTTTCTCTCTTTCTTTCTTTCTCTCTCTCTCTCTCTCTCTTTCTCTCTCTCTCTCTCTCTCTCTCTCTCTGATTACATCTGACGCACGCTGTGTTTTCCCGCAGATCAAGCGCCCGTACTTCCACGTGAAGGCGCTGGAGAAGACACAGCTCCACAACTGGAGGGAGTACCTGGACTTCGAGCTGGAGAACGGGACGCCGGAGCGCGTGGTGGTTCTGTTCGAGCGCTGCCTCATCGCCTGCGCGCTGTACGAGGAGTTCTGGATCAAGGTTAGCTACACGCGCCCGCGTTCCCCGCCTCCATTCCCTCAGTCCAACCCTCTGCTTCCCCATCAACGATATCATCACTTCCACAGTAAAAACTTGCTGCACTCTTTGCGTGTAACGTTGATATTTGACTGTATCTGTTATATTAGGGGATGGCCTGCTTTGCCACACAAGATTTGACTGCAGCATTTGCCAACTACGTTGCACCTCTCCGTCTCCTTCTACCTTACAGAAACTTATCTTATTGGTTCCATGAAGGTGCTGATGGGTTTAAAACAGAAATTCTCAAAACGATCTTGTGGAAATTCACCAGTGCAGGGGATGTGAAATGAAAGCTCAAGTTTTATGTGTTCTTTTCCCTCTTCTTCTGTTATTCCTTCTCTCTCTCTCTCTCTTGCTCTCTCTCTCTCACTCATGCTCTCTTTTTCTCTCTTTCTCTCTCCCTCTCTCTCTCTTGCTCTCTCACTCTATCTCTCTCTCATGCTCTCTCTCTCTTTCTCTATATCTTGCTCTCTCAATCTTTCTCTCTCTGTCTATATATCTCTCTCTCTCCTGAAGTACGCCAAGTATCTGGAGAGCTACAGCACCGAGGGCGTTCGGCACATCTATAAGAAGGCGTGCACTGTCCACCTTCCCAAGAAACCCTCCGTTCACCTGCTCTGGGCGGCCTTTGAGGAGCAGCAAGGTAAAACGTTACGCTGTTGACTTGGTAAACGGGTATTAAAGGGTTAATTCACCCAAAAATGAAGATTATCCCATAATTTATTCACCCTTTAGACATCCTAGGTGTATATGATTTTCTTCTTTCAGCCAAACAGAGTTATATAAAATAAAATCCTGGCTTTTCCGATCTTAATAATGGGAGTGAATGGTGCCTGAGATTTTGAAGCACAAAAAGTGCATCCATCCATCATAAAAATAATGTGTACTTGGTGAACGGGTATTAAAGGGTTAATTCACCCGAAAATGAAAATTATCCAATAATTTATTCACCCTCAAGACATCCTAGGTGTATATGACTTCTTTCAGCCGAAAACAATCAGTTATATTCAAAATCCCGGCTCTTCCCAGCTTTATAATGGGAGTGAATGGTGCCATTGTTTTCACTCTTCCTCCAGAACTCGACTCATCTTGCGCTATTCCTTTATTGCTATTAATTTACGACGTTAAATGAACGTCGTAATTTCTGATGACGTTTTATTCTTCTATACTAACTTGCGTCGTAGCAAAGTACCTTTCGAGGAAAGTCTATTTGAATGGGGGAATCCTGAAATAACACAATTCCACAAATAACATTTCAAATTAGCAACAAATTTTGTAGAATGCATTTTAGTTTTGCTTTGGCTTGGCATTTATATTGAATGGCATTTATACTTGTTTGTTTTTCATTCTGTTCTATACATTTAGATTATTTTATTTTTTTCTGTAGTGATAGGAACTAAACTGTTTAATATGGAAGCTTGTTTCTGTCACAGAATAAAACATTTTAAATAATTGTGACTCACAATTGCGACTTTATATCACGCAAGTCTGAGAAATAAAGTCAGAATTGTGAGAAGTCACAATTATCTTTTAAAATGTTTTATTCTGTGGCGGAAACAAGCTTCCATAGTTTAATATTTGTAAATGTTTTGTTTTTACCGATATTTTACATAATTTCTGAAAGTAGTAATAAAATGACTTATACAATGTTTTTTTTTTCTCTTTCAACAATTCAATTTTGACACGGTGCGACTTATTTCCCAGAAAATCTGGTAATTTGTCAAGTCAAATTTATTTTTATCCCACTTTTCACAATAAATACACATTGTTTCAAAGCAGCTTTACAGAAAATTATGATGTCAATGCTTATATTAATATTTTCATGCCTTAAGTTACATTTTATGACGATCAGTTGAGATTGGCTACACTACCAGTCAAGTTTTGGATCTGTAAGATTTCAAATGTTTTTAAAAGTCTCTTCTGCTCACCAAAGCTGCATTTATTTGATTAATAATTCAAAAAAAGTAATAATATTGTGAAATATTATTAACATTTTAAACGGCTGTGTTCTATGTGAATATATATATAGTAAAGTGTAATTATTCCTGTGATCAAAGTTAAATTTTCAGCATCATTACTCTATCTATAATTAGAAAGATTCTATTTCAGATAAATGCTGTACTTTTGAACTTTCTATTCGTGAAAGATTCCTGAAAAAAATTAAAATTCCTGATTAAAATGTTTTTTTCGAGCATCAAATCATCATATTAGACTGATTTCTGAAGGATCATGTGACTGAAGACTGGAGTAATGATGCTGAAAATTCAGCTTTGATCACAGGAATAAATTACACTTTACTATATATTCACATAGAAAAGTTATTTTAAATGGTCATGTTTAACAATTTTTGTATTTTTAATCAAATAAATGCAGCCTTGGTGAGCAGAAGAGACTTCTTTTAAAAACAAAAAATCTACCGATCTGAAACTTTTGACTGGTAGTGTATATCGTATCTCTGTGTGCATGTGCACCGTATGCATGTGGTTTAACACTGATTTCTGTAACATCTGACAGGCAGCATCGACGAGGCCCGGAGCATCCTGAAAGCGTTCGAGGAGGGCGTGCCGGGACTGGCCATGGTGAGGTTGAGACGGGTGAGTCTGGAGCGCCGGCACGGGAACATGGACGAAGCCGAGGCTTTGCTGCGGGACGCCATCACGAACGGGAAGAACAGCAGCGAGTCCTCGTTCTACGCCGTGAAACTCGCGCGACAGATGGTCAAAGTGCAGAAGAGCATCGGGAAGGCCAAGAAAGTGCTGATGGAGGCCGTCGAAAAAGACGAGGTCGTGTTATTTTCGCAGAATGAACACAAATATTTAAGTATTTTCATTTGTATGCACCAATATAACAATGCATAATCCATTTAATTTTATTAATTTAAAAAATTAACTTTTGCAAACATTTTTTATTTTGAACTGATTGTCGTAAATGACTTTTTTCTCTCTCTGGGAAATTGCTATATAGATATATATATATATATATATATATATATATATATATATATATATATATATATATATATATATATATATATATACACTCACCTAAAGGATTATTAGGAACACCTGTTCAATTTCTCATTAATGCAATTATCTAATCAACCAATCACATGGCAGTTGCTTCAATGCATTTAGGGATGTGGTCCTGGTCAAGACAATCTCCTGAACTCCAAACTGAATGTCAGAATGGGAAAGAAAGGTGATTTAAGCAATTTTGAGCGTGGCATGGTTGTTGGTGCCAGACGGGCCGGTCTGAGTATTTCACAATCTGCTCAGTTACTGGTATTTTCACGCACAACCATTTCTAGGGTTTACAAAGAATGGTGTGAAAAGGGAAAAACATCCAGGATGCGGCAGTCCTGTGGGCGAAAATGCCTTGTTGATGCTAGAGGTCAGAGGAGAATGGGCCGACTGATTCAAGCTGATAGAAGAGCAACTTTGACTGAAATAACCACTCGTTACAACCGAGGTATGCAGCAAAGCATTTGTGAAGCCACAACACGCACAACCTTGAGGCGGATGGGCTACAACAGCAGAAGGCCCCACCGGGTACCACTCATCTCCACTACAAATAGGAAAAAGAGGCTACAATTTGCAAGAGCTCACCAAAATTGGACAGTTGAAGACTGGAAAAATGTTGCCTGGACTGATGAGTCTCGATTTCTGTTGAGACATTCAGATGGTAGAGTCAGAATTTTGCGTAACCAGATTGAGAACATGGATCCATCATGCCTTGTTACCACTGTGCAGGCTGGTGGTGGTGGTGTAATGGTGTGGGGGATGTTTTCTTGGCACACTTTAGGCCCCTTAGTGCCAATTGGGCATCGTTTAAATGCCACGGCCTACCTGAGCATTGTTTCTGACCATGTCCATCCCTTTATGGTCACCATGTACCCATCCTCTGATGGCTACTTCCAGAAGGATAATGCACCATGTCACAAAGCTCAAATCATTTCAAATTGGTTTCTTGAACATGACAATGAGTTCACTGTACTAAAATGACCCCCACAGTCACCAGATCTCAACCCAATAGAGCATCTTTGGGATGTGGTGGAACGGGAGCTTCGTGCCCTGGATGTGCATCACACAAATCTCCATCAACTGCAAGATGCTATCCCATCAATATGGGCCAACATTTCTAAAGAATGCTTTCAGCACCTTGTTGAATCAATGCCACGTAGAATTAAGGCAGTTCTGAAGGCGAAAGGGGGTCAAACACAGTATTAGTATGGTGTTCCTAATAATCCTTTAGGTGAGTGTATATATATATATATATATATATATATATATATATATATATATATATATATATATATATATATAATACAAAAATTATTCTAGAATTATTGGCATGAGAACATAATAAAAAAAAACTTTGGGACCAAAAATGATTGGGACACTTTGAGCTGATCATGTTTTGCTGAAGTGTTTTTTCTTTAATTGCTAATGCACCTTTTTACACCACAGACTGAACAACATGAAGCATTGCTTGGTCACTGGTTGAGCTAAACTGGTATTATCTAATTGTGTAGTTAAATTTAACAGCTGACAGATATTCAACATAATTCATGTGTGAGTCTAACAGAAGGACGGACAAAACCAGTGAAATATCAACTGAGTTCATAACTCATATTTTTTTTTACCATTTTTCTGAACTATAGCGAATAAACTGTGATAATGTGAGAAATGTTGAAGGTAATGATGGGAAGTTCGGATCATTTTAGTGACTCTCTCTTTCATCAGAATGAACAAATCTTTATTCGAGTCATTTCATTCATTTAAGTGGCTTTAAATGTTATACATTTCAGAGCCAAATTCCCCGCTATCTTGATCATATTTTGAATTTAGAAATCATTACATTGCAGCCAAAGATAATTTACAGGGAACATAAATAATTTTTATAATTTACCTTCCGAGTCTTTGGATCAGTTGTGAACGGGATCGTTCATGAATGACCCATCACTAGTTGAAGGTGTCTGAATACACTGAGGTTTGACTGTGTGTGTGTGTTTGCGCCTGCAGACGAACCCGAAGCTGTACCTGAACCTGCTTGAGCTGGAGTACAGCGGAGACGTGCAGCAGAACGAGCTCGAGATCATCGCGTGCTTCGACCGGGCGCTGAGCAGCTCCATGCCTCTCGAGTCGCGCGTCACCTTCTCCCAGCGCAAGGTCGAGTTCCTCGAGGACTTCGGCAGTGACATCAACGTGTACGTAACCTTCCTCTATTCTTAAAGGTGCTGTATGTAGTAACAGTTTTACTCTACTAAAGCACATGTTTGCAGATATTTAGGTAACATGCTAAGATCACGTACTCGTTTCTCTGAAAAACACTTCCAGCCAGTTATTTTACTTACTATTTTAGTTATCAGTCAGATTTTGTTTTGGTCTGTGTGACTCCGCCCACTGCCAGTTCAGCCAATAGTATTTCGACACCCCGGGATGCCAATTGTCGGAAAACACAACGTATTGTAGCCATGGAAACGAACAAACAAACTGGGTCAGCTATTGCAGATTCCACACGACCTAAAAAGCCTCGATCCATCTAAAAATCTCTAATGTTAAAACGCGGATAAATCAACTCATTAACTTACAATTAAGTCTCCTCGGTAGGGGTGCACGATATATCGAATCAATATTGTTATCGCGATATCACGTTGTCCAATATCATTATCGAAAGTCTCGCGATAATTGTGATTTAAAAAAAAATAAAAAATTATGCGTCCCGTCCGACATGCAGACGGAGAAATTAAGGAAAATGAAAATTGAGCGGAAGTACGTAGGAGTGCAGAGCCAGGCTAGCGTGAGCCTCCGCGGGAACATAAATCAGTGAAGAAATAGACCGAGACAACAAAACGAAGCGAAAGAAAGGACCTAAAGAGAGAGCAAAGGGAGCAAAAGAAAGATCACAAAAGTAAGAAAATGAGTGTTGCTCAGGGACAAGACGAAATAACAGAGATTGAAGAGGAAACTTTAGTTCCAGACGAAACTGGACAAGTGTAAATGCATCTGGTTGTTGAAACCACATGTAAATTTTACTCTTCCCAAAAATGCTAAAAAATAAACATGTGAGCGTGTTATAGGCTATATGTAATGTTATAGCCAGATCTATTCATCAAGCCAACGAGCAAACTATCGCAAATCAAAGCGAAAGTCGCAGACGCTTAAAACATTAAAAGAAAAAAAACATCTTCCTCATTAAAAGTAAAGAAACGAAAGGATCTTCCCAGTGCTGTTGCCGCTCTCTCTTATTGCGGTCTTTGATTTTAGCTGATGATCAATAAAATGCAGCTCATATCTGTTGCTTTCGGTGACGTGAACTCCATTAAATCTGCATATAGCGCGGGAATTGAAGATCGGATTTATATCCGTTTTGTGAAAACACATTTATGTGACCAGGTGAAAATGAAATCGTTTTGATAAATCAGAGCGCTATCCGATCTGAGAACGCATGAAGTGGCCGGTTGCACGGTTGTTGATGGGCCCTGTTTCTCTTAACATTTTCTTTTTGTTTTTTTAGATTCATTTTATTGTTTCTAACATTTCCTGTTCTATAGACATGTTCATATATTTATTTTTATACTGTAAAACCAGTAAAACATGTCCTGTTCTGTAGTAGACATGGTATTATTTATTTATTCATGTTGTACCAGTCCAATATGACAAGATGAAAATAAACCTTGTGTTGTAAGAATGTTTTATTTGTTATGAATCTATTTTGATGCGTTTTCCCATAGCTTTTGTAAATTTACATGTTTAAAAATATCGAAATTAATATCTATCACAATATTCATTATCGAAGTTTTGGGGGTGATATTTTGAATTTGGACTGCAGTACCGATTTCTACCACTAGCTGTCATTCTTACACACTGCACCTTTAAGATCCTTGCACACTGAGTCCGATATTTTGTGTTTTTTCGTATTCATCATTCGGTGGCTTTGAATTGTCAAATCACCTCAAAATGCTACGGATGCGAAAAATATATTTTTTTATGACGGACGAAAGTTTTGGAGGCAGTGTGTAAATGTGATTGACACAACGCGAGGTCGTATTTATTTTTTAACGTGCGAGAATTTTGGATTCGGTGTGCAAGGACCTTAACTCTGAACATTAGTTTAGGGAAGGTGTTTTTAACTTAACTGTTTTTAACCGCAGACTTGTGGCGGCATACGAACAGCATCAGCGGCTCGAGACGGAGCAGGAGACGTTAAAGAGGAAAGCAGAGAACGGGTAAGAGGACAAGCTATTCTTGTTTGTCACACAGGATTCACCTGCACGCCACTGCATGAATCTGTGCTTATTACTAGTGGTGCAACGATCACAAAATTCACGGTTCGGATCATTTACGGTTTTTGAGCCACAGATCGGATCATTTTTTGGATTAGCAAAAAAAAAAAGTGTAAATAATAGGTAACTTTGCTTTTCATTTATTACTTCAAGCTCATTTGAAGGTCTTCAATACCGCATCAAAAACTACTAGCCTAACTGATAAAGTTCAAACATTATTAAAAACAAGTGAACAGTCAGTAATAAAATAAGAACAAATACACAAATTACAAGCAGAGATGAAACTAAACAAAGTTACTCAGTCTAACAGTAGTATTCAGGTACAGAAATTAATAATTAGGCCTAAATGTCAAAACACTGTTTACTGTAAAAAATGAAATCGTTTTTATCTTTGTCAAAGCTGTATTTTGTTGTTTTTATTAACACTTTAGGACCGAAAACAACTGACAAACATCCAGTTTCTTTCTCAACTGTTCACTTATGACATAACCGAGAGAATACTTAAAGTTTTACAATACAATTTTAAGGAGAAAATACTCAGGAATGGGTTTGACTTGTGAATATACACATGGTTTGTCTTAAAGCATATTAAAAAAACCACATAGACATATAAACAACATTAAAAGCTGGATTTACACCACAGGGGGACTTTAAATGCAGCGAGTTTGAGTTATAAATCTCAACTTCAGCAGCTTTACACACACCAAACTAGAGTTTTATTCATATCTATATTCTGAAGGTTTGTTCATATATCATTCGCCTGATATACAGAACATTTTATTCCTGAAAACATGCTGAAAATGTATGAGTCTGTCGACAGTATTTTCTGCAAAAGAGAAATCCAAAACCCCCTCTGGAAAAAACTTTAATACATCAACTAAATCAAACAGTAATTATGAATCTGACTTTATCCAATGTTCAGATTTCTGTTATGCAAATGAGTGCATATTTAATAAGATGGCTAATTTGCATATTTAAAACAACATTTGAGAGAACTTGTAACATGAAGTTGAGATGAGTGTTTTGTCTGGTATGATGCAGCTCAGAGGAGCCGGATGCAAAGAGACAGCGAACAGACGACCAATCAGCAGCCTCGGGTCAGATGATGGACATGCAGGCCAACAATGCAGGATACAACTATAACAACTGGTATCAGGTCAGTTTATCAACGTTTATGACCAACCAGACGCCTGAACATGGGTCTTTACACAGGGTTCGTGCAAGGTGCTTCAAAAATTTAACTTTTTGAAATGTAAGTCCTGGAAAACCCTTGAAAACATTCCTCAGATCAATCATATGTTGAGAAAAAAAAATTAGTTTAAATAAGGAAAGACTTATCTTTGTCATAGTATCCTTTCAATGGTTTAAGTTACTGCAGTCATTGAATCTGCTGCACTTTATTTGTACCATTTTCTTTTTATTGGTTTATTTTTATTCATCTATTTACCTTTTTTTAGAATCTGAAGGAAATAAAGATATTGTTTGATTAGTGAGATCTCTGATTGGATTCCTTGAAAACCAAAAAGTAGTGCTTTAAAGGTGCAGTGTAATTTTTAGCAGCATCTAGTGTAGGGCTGCACGATATTGGGAAAAAATTACATTGCGATATTTTATTTTTCTGCGATATATATCGCGACATGAAAACAATTTCACCAGATGACTTTGGAAAGAATGAATCATCTGAATGACTGGGGTGATTTTGTAATGGAGTAAATCTGCATAAAAATGGAACCTTATTGTAAAGTGTTACCGATTTGTTATGTCTCGTGAGTTCAGTGTTGGACAGATCATCAGTTGTTTTAACCATTCATTAAAGTGAATCGGTTCAAATGAGTCATTAGTTCGCGAATTGGAGGTGTCATTAACGGACCACGGCACACGTTGTGTGATTATCCCGGCAGTTTAGGACATCGCACAAGATTTCTCAACACAGAAAACATTTCATCACTGAATAGATTTTTTGTTGTTGTTGTTGTTAGTTTATTGAAAGTGTGGTTTATCTGAATGTGTGGGAAAACGCTTTTCAGAGAAGATTTTTCTAGCACAATTTACAACCAGCAGTAGTTCAGGAAAAAAATATATCCGAATGCTTCACGTGAAACTTAGGTCTTCCGACTTTTTACCATTGTGTATTCTCAAAGATATTCAGTCAACTTAATTCATTAATATGCGCGAGGGAGGGAGAGAGAGCAAGACAGTTTGAAGACGGTGAGAGTGCGCGCGCGCGACCGGGGGCTCTCTCTCTCTGCTCGTTCTCTCAGTTTAACAAGCGCAGCAGTCAGTCGTCTATCACTCACCGGTCAAATAAGGCTTTGGCGGGACAAAAATACGCGTTGGCGGCCGCCAAAAATGTTCAATGCAGGAAGGGCATTTTGACTTTATTTTGAATTCTCCTGTTCGTTCAAGCTCAGAAATAAGAGAAAGACCACTGATCTTTGTGTCTGCCCGGCTCACAGAAAACAACGCGCAAGTATCCAGTCTTCTTACGCTTGATGTTTAAACTGACAGGACTTAAAAACACATGCAAATGATAAACTTTCACTATATGATGGTTAAACTTTGCAATTAATCCGCGAATCGCAAGCGTTACGGGCCGGGGAGCTGCTGGCCCGTACTGATCATGAATCACGGATCAACTACGATCCCTAAGGCTACTTACATCGCACATCCTGCGATGTGACTATCGTGGATGCGCACATCGCGATATCGATGCTAAAACGATATATCGTGCAGCCCTAATCTAGTGGTGAGGTTGTGAATTGCACCCAACAGAAGTTACGGTGGCCGACAGGAAGTGATGTCGTCGTCTGAGACAGCAGAGAGTAGCAGTTAAACAATGAGGTTTCTTTACAAAGATAAATTAAGAAATTAGGTTTACTTGATTATTCAGTAAAATTATGTTATTGTGAGTATTATTTACTAGTTCATCATTGTCAGTGTTTTATTCGCTGACTTTAGCAGCTTCTTTACACGAAGAACAACATAGTGACGAAACGTGTGTGTCCGTTCAGGGCCACTGTAGAAACATGTGGATGTAAGGAGACACGCGGTGTGTGTAGACAAACGGCTCATTCTAAGCTATTAAAACACATAACGCTTCATTGAGTACGGTCTTTATACACCACTGAAAACATAGTTATGCATATGTTTTGCATTTCTGTCAATAGGTCCTCCTAAATATTACACAGTGCACCTTTAACACATTCTGTTGACGAGAAGTAACGTTGCACCTACATGTCTACTAACTCTCATTAGAGTGTTAGAGTATTAGTAGACTGGTAGGGTTAGAATAAGTTGACATGTAGTTGCAGAGTTAGTAGAAAGTTATTACATTTATACACCTGTACACTCACCACCATCTGTTGTTTCTCTTCCAGCAATATAACTCGTGGGGAGGCCAGAATTCCTGGGGTCAGTACGGTCAATACGGTCAGTATAACCAGTACTACCCACCGCCTCCCACATAATGCCCATCAGGAGTCCTGCATCTTTACACCCGCTCGAACTGCTGCCACACACACCGTCTCGCATCAGACATTCTGTGTTCTCTTCTGTTGAATCAGCTTTCCCCTTCCCTCTCTGTCTAAGTGCAAGTGAGTTTTTAATGAAGCTTGATTGGTTTAGTGCTTTTGGAGGTTTAGTTGTGTTCGTTGAACGATTTACATTTGTGTGGAAGGAGTTGAGAATGCAACACTGACATCATCTCTGCTCTCCTCAATCAATGTGATCCTGTTTTCAGAGGTAAACGTGACATGAAGACGTTTTTTTATTTTGACTTGGTTTCATAATAAAGAGATTGACATCCTACACGCCTGTGAATGTGATTCATTTACTTATGCGGCTGTTTGAATGTTTATACTACCATTATAATATATATACAGGGCTGCCCACTCTCACGCAATTGACACTTTTGATATGAAACTAATTCTCAGATTCTATCAATTTTATTACGAAATTAAAACAATACTGTTTTGGCGCTTGTAAATGTGACGCGACCAAACTTAGCGAACCGTAGTGAACCGATCATCTAAATAAACAATAGGTGTGTTGAAAGTTACAGTACAACTTAGCTAAATGTATATGCCTCGTACATAATATCGATCAATCAGTGTTTTTCAACAGCGGAAAGATCAAAAGCTGGAGAACGATGTCACAACGTTACATTTACCTCAGGAAAGCCATTTAATGACCATTAGTTGGCTAGAAAAATTAGCTATAGAGGAGTATTTTGCTAAATATGTGCACTTACATATTATATTTTTACTTGTATCATTAAGATATAACGTTATTATAACAGCATTATATTTAATTTGAGTTATTTTTAGCCTTTAATAATACCAGCTGACAGGGCTCTGTATGTTTACAGCATTAGGTGAGCGATTTATTTTAAGAAAAATGTACATGTAGGCCTATCTACTGTATGTAAAATTTATCCAAATGAATCTATATTGAATCAAGATTGGAATCAAATCACAAGAATTGAAATTTGTGTTAAGCAATATTTAAAACAGTAGCTTATGTACCATGTAAACACTAACGTTGTCACTAAACTTAATAAAATTTAGTTAACAAATGTTTTGACAATCACAATACACTTATCGTGATGCAACCCCCCCCTCTTTCCATAATTCTTGCTCCAAGTTAAACTCAAAAGTTGGCAGCCCTGTCTAAATGTTGCTATATGTACTATTTGCACTGTTAAGCAACAAACTAACCGTTTTATTCTATAGCATCTGAGATTGTATGTTTTGAGAACTGTCTGCTGTCAGTGGAGAAAAGCCAAGTCATTTCACTCGGCAGCCATCTTGGAACGCCTCAGTCATCTCACTGAAGGACACATCAAATTCTCCAAAGCTGTTCACCAAACTTGCGATGTTAAACCACTGGATTAAAATCTGACTATTGTCTCCTAAATGTTTGTAAATGCTCAAATCATGACAATAAACTGTAATTTTCAGGCTGGACCAGTCAACGCACATGCGCAGTCATAAACGCACTGTTAAGAACAATGACAGGCTTCTAACGACATTAATCACAGCAGCGCCATTTTATTTATAGCGGGAATGAACGCGATGCTGTGAGGAATAGACACCTCTTCAGTGGGTTGTACTGTTATTTAATGTATTTTTGAATTGTTTTGCTGACGAAACTTTGCAAAAATATCTTTACATAAAATTTCAGCTGTGGAAAATAAGTGATCTAGGATCTTTTTACAGCGGATTCCATTAATAACAGTAAGTCTATAATCCCTCACAGCCCCGATTTCATACCTGTCATGGCGCCGCGCTGAATACGGTCTATGATTGGCTCTTTTATTTAGGAGGCGGGGCTTATTCCGCTAAATCGCGCGTTTCACTGATAAAAGCTTTGCTTATTCCTCATCTTACATTTTTATAACAAAATACAAATCATGTATTAACTAATTTTATTTTTGTATTTGTTATATTCAGGCTGGGTTTGTTAACCATTGGCCTCTTAAACGTGTGTCAGTCAAATTAAAAGTCTTAAGCCTAATTTTTCTTCTTTCCCAGAGAACGTGAGCGTATGAAAACAGATGATTTTCTTTGGTTTTCCAGCATCTTCTCAACAGTGACTGTATATGATGACGCTGAGATCATCTATTCATCCAGGGACTGATGTTCAAGAAGGAAACAAACACAATAATAGTCGAAAATTTGTACTGGATAATAATTTTAACATTTATTTTTGAAATATATACTCCGCTATCAAGGAACATTCTCATGGTTCTTCCAGTAACATTAATAAAGAATTTCTTCAAAATCTTCTGGTCTTTATAAATGTTCTCAAAATGTTAGCACACATCTGTTCTTTTTTATTTAAATTTTTCAAATATATTTTATTCAATTCCACAATAACTAAATGCATTACATTGCTACACATTAAAAACATCACATAGTTACATACATTTCAGGATACATGTTTTTTTTTTCATTTTTTTTTTTTAATAATTTGTTCCAAAAGGTTTGTGTATACTTTAAAGTCATTATAAAATGTAGGAAATGTGGTTCCCAAAGTTTCCACTTATTTTCTAATAAAATTAACATTGTTTCATTTTTGTTGTTGTTTCTCTTTTTTCTTGTTCTTTTTCTGTTTTATTTATGTATGCATCATTGTATAACGTTCGAGCGATTTGAGCGAACGCGCACGCATAATGTTAATTTTTATTAAATAAAAAAAAATATTTTGCCTTGCTGCACACGTCACGATCACGTGGGCTGCACTTTTCCCAGAGTTCTTTGCTCCGCACATGCGCACTTTCCTTTCCTCGTCCAGTTCTGGAACGACTAGCATCATCCAATGTAAGGCCTGCTAATCAAATCACTTATTTATCGTTTTTATCGTCTTTAATGTACTTTAATGCTGCATGGACTGCATTCATAAGCTTTACCGTGTGTTATATTCAAACCCTGAGCCGAAATATATCACTATAAGCCTTAAAATCGCGTTTATTTTCTCCGCGTGATCCACACGGCGCTCGCGCACGCGACACACTTACACGAGTTTCTTCTAATATCTGTCATTAAATATTTAGTTTCATATCTGTAAGAAGATAATAAACAGTTACAGTAACTTTAAGAGAATGCAGAAAGACGAATATCATGAAAATACGTCCGGGTTTCCGTTACAAAATACATCAGAAATTAGTTGGTTTCAGGTCATTAAAACCTGTTTAGGACCATTAAGAAATATTTATGATTATTATTATCAGTGTTGAAAACAGTTATTTACATTTTTATTTCAGGATTCTTTGATTATTTGAAAGTTAAAAAGAACAGCATTTATATGAAATAGAATATTTTGTAACATTATAAATTGAATGCATCCTTGATGAATAAAAGTATTAATTTCTTTCCAAAAAAAAATTAAACATTTGAATTATAGTGTATAATGTTACAAAAGCATTCTATTTCAGATAAATGCTGTACTTTTAAACTTTATATTCATCAAAGAATCCTGAGACATAAAATGTAACAATGTTTCCACAGAAATATGACCGCTTTCAAAATTTATAATAATCATAAATGTTTCTTGATCATCAAATCATCATATTATAGTGATTTCTGAAGGATCATGTGACACTGAAGACTGGAGTAATGATGTTGAAAATTCAGCTTTGATCACAGGAATAAATTACACTTTACTATATATTCACATAGAAAACAGATATTTTACATTAGAATAATATTACACAATTTTACTGTATTTTTAATCAAATAAATCCAGTTTTGGGGACTTCTTTTGAAAACATTAAAAATCTTATCAATCCCAAACTTTTTAATGGTAGTGTTTTTATACATTTATAAGTTTATAAATGTGCGTGTGTGCAGCCTATATATATATATATATATATATATATATATATATATATATATATATATATATATTAGTGTGTACTAATAATAATGAATGAAGAGTTAATAAGTTTGAATATATCAGTTACTTTTGATCCGTGATGTCTGATCTGGTCTGGTTCAGTGAGTTGGCCTGGTCTTATTGGCTCTGGTTTAGTTAGTTTGATTAGATGATTTAGTTAGTTTGGTTTAGTCTGGTTGAGTGTGTGTTGATCTGATGTGTGTGTGTGTGTGTGTTTCAGCTCATCATGCAGCTGTTCCTGCGCGCTCAGTCTCTACACACACTCGAGGTGTCCGGACACGAGACCGTCCATGACATCAAGGTGAGCATGAGCCTCAGTGTGTTCTCAGACGTGTGTGTGTGTGTGCTCGTGCTTATGCTGTGTGTGTGTGTGTGTAGGCTCAGGTCCAGGCTCTGGAGGGTCTGTCTGTGGAGGAGCAGGTGCTTCTGCTGTCCGGATCTCCACTGGAAGACGAACACACACTTCTGAGCTGCGGAGTCACTGAGCACTGCACACTGGAGCTCACCGCCAGACTCCTGGGAGGTACACACACACACACACACTCACTCACTCACTCACTCACTCTCACAAACACACACACACACACAGGGCTGGGTACCGAGTTCGATACTTTTTAGGTACCGACCGAATTGCCTCGATACTATCAAGTATCGAAAAATGACATGTTCGGTTCCAGATTTCGATACCTGAGGAGTTAACTCGTCAACGTCAGTGCTCAAACAAATACATATGAAATGCACATACACGCAAACTCTACACACACACACACAAGACGCGCGGAACTTCTTTATATGAATACTCATATGAGACGCGCGCGTGCACGCACAAACTCTCCACGCACATACTTATATGACACGCGAGCGCACACACACACACACACACACACACACACACACACACACACACACACACACACACACACACACAAACTCGCGCACATACTCAATGACACGTGAGCGCACACACACACTCAATCAGTCACACACTCACTCACACAATCAATCAGTCACTCACACACACTCAATCAGTCACTCACTCATTCACTCACACACTCAATCAGTCTCACACACACACACTCACTCACTCACTCACTCACACTCACTCACACTCAATCAATCAGTCACTCACTCACACACACTCAATCAGTCACTCACTCACACACTGTCACTCACACACTCACTCACTCACACACTCTCACACACTCACTCACTCACACACACACACACACACACACACACACTCACACACTCAATCAGTCACTCACTCACACACACACACACTCAATCAGTCACGCACTCTCACTCACTCACACACACTCAATCAGTCACTCTCACTCACACACTCACTCACTCACTCACTCTCAATCACTCACTCACACACTCACTCTCAATCACTCACTCACACACTCACTCACACACTCACTCACACACTCACTCACTCACACACTCACTCACACTCAATCAATCAGTCACTCACTCACACTGTCACTCACTCACACACTGTCACTCACTCACTCACACACTCACTCACACACTCACACACACACACACACACACACACACACACACACACTCAATCAGTCACTCACTCACACACACACACACTCAATCAGTCACGCACTCTCACACACACACACACACACAGTCACGCACTCTCACACTCACTCACACTCAATCAATCAGTCACTCACTCACACACACTCAATCAGTCACTCACTCACTCACACACACACACACACACTCAATCAGTCACTCACTCACTCACACACACACACACTCAATCAGTCACGCACTCTCACACACTCACTCACACTCAATCATCAGTCACTCACTCACACACACTCAATCAGTCACACTCACTCAATCAGTCACACTCACTCACTCACACTCAGTCACTCACACACTCACTCACACACACACACACTCACACACACTCAATCAGTCACTCACTCACACACACTCAATCAGTCACTCACACACACTCAATCAGTCACGCACTCTCACACACACACACACACACACACTCAGTCACGCACTCTCACACACACACACACTCAATCAGTCACGCACTCTCACACTCACTCACTCAATCAGTCACTCACTCACACACACTCAATCAGTCACTCACTCACACTCAATCAGTCACTCACTCACTCACTCACACACACACACTCACACACACTCAATCAGTCACTCACTCACACACACACACACAATCAGTCACGCACTCTCACACACTCACTCACACTCAATCAATCAGTCACTCACTCACACACACTCAATCACTCTCACACACTCACACACTCACTCACTCACACACTCACTCACACACACACACACACTCACATATACTCAATCAGTCACGCACTCTCTCACACTCAATCAATCAGTCAGTCACTCACTCTCACTCTCACACACTCACACACATTCAATCAGTCACACACACACACACACTCAGTCACTCACTCACTCACTCACTCACTCACTCACTCACTCACTCACACACACACACACACTCAATCAGTCACTCACTCACACACACACACTCAATCAGTCACTCACTCACACACACACACACACACACTCAATCAGTCACGCACTCTCACACACTCTCACACTCAATCAATCAGTCACTCACTCACACACACTCAATCAGTCACTCACTCACACACACACTCAATCAGTCACTCTCACACTCACTCACACACACTCACTCAGTCACTCACTTTAATATTATATAATTGTAATTAAAATGTTTATTTATTGATTGATTGATTTATAACTTACAAATTATAAATGAATAAATATATTTATGTCAATATTTCAGTTATTTTAATAATTAATCTATAATGAATTTGATGTGTGTGTTGATCAGGTAAAGTTCACGGATCTCTGGCTCGTGCCGGTAAAGTAAGAGGACAGACACCCAAAGTGAGTCATTAGTTTGATTATTTTGAAATGAAATTCATGTCCTACAGTCTCAGATGCAGTTCTAGTGGCTAACTCCAGTTCTGTTTGTGTGTGTGTGTGTGTAGGTGGACAAACAGGAGAAGAAGAAGAAGAAGACGGGCCGCGCCAAGCGTCGCATCCAGTACAACCGTCGCTTCGTTAACGTGGTTCCCACATTCGGGAAGAAGAAGGGTCCCAACGCCAACTCCTAAACCCTGACCACACACACTCCGGAGGAACGCGTGTTCAGAGTTAATATTTCTCTGATCACACACACACACACACAGGAGGAACGTGTGTTCAGAGTTAATATTTCTCTGCTCACACACACTCTGGAGAAACATGTTCAGAATAAAGATGCTTCTTGAGCTGAGATGGGTCTCGTTTCATTGCAGGCTTATTGTGCATGTCATGTGATCCATGAAATATCAACATATTCATGTGTATATAAGGAAAAAAACTGAATGCATAAATTAAAATCTGAGTATATAGTCTCGGATATATATGTCAGAATATATATTTATACATCCTGAACATATAGTTATAACTGAATATATAAATGTAAATTCTGAATATATAGTTATAACTCTTAATATATAAATATATTTAAGATATACACTTATATATTAAGAGTTACAACTATATATTTAAGATATACATAGTTGTAACTCTTAATATATAAATGTACATCTTAAATATATAGTTATATCTGAATATATTAATACAAATCCTGAATATATAGTTATAACTCTGAATGCATAAATGCAAATCCGAGTATATAGTTATGTCAGAATATATATTTATACATCCTGAACATAGTTATAACTGAATATATAAATGTAAATCCTGAATATATAGTTATAACTCTTAATATATAAATGTATATCTTAAATATATAGTTATAACAATATATTAATGCAAATCCTGAATATATAGTTATAAACAATATATAAATGCAAATCCTGAATATATAGTTATAACTCTGAATATAAAATGTAAATACGAGTATATAGTTATAAAACTGAATATATAAATGCAAATCCTAAATATAGATTTACATTTCTATATTCAGTTATAACTATATACTTAGATTTACATTTCTATATTCAGTTATAACTGAATATAGAAATGTAAATCTGAGTATATAGTTGTCAGAATATATATTTTTAAATCCTGAATATATAGTTATAACTGAACATATAAATCAGAGTAATGTATATAGTTATAACTGAATATATAAATCTAAATCCAAGTATATAGTTATAAGTCAGAATATATGTAAATCCTGAATATATATAGTTATATCTCTGAACATATAACTATATATTCAGATTTACATTTATAAATCAATATATATTTATAAATCCTGAATATATAGTTATATAAATGTATATCCTGAATAGTTATAACTCTGAATATAGAAATGTAAATGAATATATAGTTCGTCAGAATATATATTTATAAATCCTGAATATATAGTTATAACTCTGAATATAGAAATGTAAATCCTGAATATAGTTATAAATATAAATGCAAATCCTGAATATGTAGTTATAAATATTAATATATAAATGTAAATCCTAAATAGTTATAACTCTGAATAAATTAATGCAAATCCTGAATATATAGTTATAACTCTGAATATATAAATGTAAATACGAGTATAGTTATAAAACTGAATATATAAATGCAAATCCTGAATATATAGTTATAACTGAATATGTTACTGAAAATCCTGAATATAGTTATAACAATATATAAATGTAAATCTAAGTATATAGTTATGTCAGAATATCTATATGTAAATCCTGAATCTATAGTTTTAACTGAATATAATGTAAATCTGAGAATATTGATATAACTCTGAATATATGAAAGTAAATCCTGAATATATAGTTAAATCTATGAACATATAACTCAATATAGTCAATATATATTTATAAATCCTGAATATATATTTATAATATGTAAATCCTGAATATATAGTTATAACTCTGAATATATAAATGTAAATACTTTATAAACTATATATTCAGATTTATAACTATAAATTCATATTTATTTAGAGAGTTATAACTATATATATTCACATACTGTATATATAAAATACAGTTCTTGAAATGTTTTAGTTTTTGAAAGCTGGATGTGTAAGAACGGCACACAACACATTGTTCAGGGTTTGTTTTTATTGCAGCTTTACAATCATGCAAAAATAGTCATAAAACTTCTCTTTGTCAGGCTGAAATAACTTGTGATTAATAATGAACATGTCTAAACAAACGTTCCCTCCAAACCGCCGTCACATGGTTCCCGTCGATCGATTGAAATTATCAATCAATAGCCACCAGCTCCACCTCAAATATCAGCTTTGCGTTCGGTGGGATTCTGGGTAATAATGGTTAAGGCCAGAGGAACGATCTCATATCATAAGTCTGAAGAACATGATCAAATAATCAATTAGTGAGACGTTTAACGAAGGATACTTTGAATCTGGAAGACCTTTCCTCCCATACGCCCAATCCGACTCGATCTCCAGCCGCGCCGTCTCACCTTTACTCATCGTCAGCACACCTTCATCCCACTGCACACACACACACACACACACACACAGTCATCGGAGGATCTCTGGTGATCAATGAATCATACAGATCACTAATGAATCGAGACTCACCCCTCGAATCACTAATGAATCGTGACTCGCCCCTTAAATCACTAATGAATCGAGACTCACCCCTCGAATCACTAATGAATCGTGATTCACCCCTCGAATCCCTAATGAATCGAGACTCACCCCTCGAATCACTAATGAATCGTGACTCGCCCCTCGAATCCCTAATGAATCGAGACTCACCCCTCGAATCACTAATGAATCGTGATTCACCCCTCGAATCCCTAATGAATCGAGACTCACCCCTCGAATCCCTAATGAATCGAGACTCACCCCTCGAATCACTAATGAATCGTGACTCGCCCCTCGAATCCCTAATGAATCGAGACTCACCCCTCGAATCACTAATGAATCGTGATTCACCCCTCGAATCCCTAATGAATCGAGACTCACCCCTCGAATCACTAATGAATCGTGATTCACCCCTCGAATCCCTAATGAATCGTGACTCGCCCCTCGAATCCCTAATGAATCCTGACTCGCCCCTCGAATCCCTAATGAATCGTGACTCGCCCCTCGAATCCCTAATGCATCCTGACTCGCCCCTCGAATCCCTAATGAATCATGACTCGCCCCTCGAATCCCTAATGAATCGTGACTCACCCCTCGAATCCCTAATGCATCCTGACTCGCCCCTCGAATCCCTAATGAATCGTGACTCGCCCCTCGAATCCCTAATGCATCCTGACTCGCCCCTCGAATCCCTAATGCATCCTGAATCGCCCCTCGAATCCCTAATGAATCATGACTCGCCCCTCGAATCCCTAATGAATCGAGACTCGCCCCTCGAATCACTAATGAATCGTGATTCACCCCTCGAATCCCTAATGAATCGAGACTCACCCCTCGAATCACTAATGAATCGTGATTCACCCCTCGAATCACTAATGAATCGTGACTCACCCCTCGAATCCCTAATGAATCGTGACTCACCCCTTGAATCCCTAATGAATCGAGACTCACCCCCTCGAATCACTAATGAATCGTGACTCGCCCCTCGAATCCCTAATGAATCGTGACTCACCCCTCGAATCACTCGGCCCAGTCCGACCTTGAAGCTCAGAGGTTTGGACTGTTTCTTCTTCTTTGCAGCTGGAACAACAGAAGAGAATCAAACTAAAGATGATTTACAGCGACTCACTACACCAATCGCACTAAAATAAATAAAAATTAATAAAAACTATATAGACATTTAAAAAAATGAAAACAGAAAATATATAAACTAATTAAAACTAAATATTAATACAAAATATATACATTAAAAAACAAATAAAAATGACAACACCCAAAAACACCTAAAACTTTCAAATTAAAATAAAAACAGAAAATATATGTGGCGAGGGACGGCCGGGGGACGTGAGAGAACGGCGCGAGGCCGGTGGTGCGATTGCTAATGAGCAACACCTGTGAAGCACACCGGTCTCGCATCTCTCACGGAGGAGCGGAAGCATAAAGGAGGAGCGACGACGTTGATGATCGAGAGAGGAACAGGCCTGCTTTTGTTTGTGCTTTGTTTTATTTTATTTTGGTAGCCAGCGGTCGTCCGTGAGGGGCCGCTGGCAGGTAGTTATATTTTATTTTGGGTAGCCAGCAGTTCCGTGAGGGACTGCTGGCAGGTATTTTGTTTATTTCATTTAAATAAAGTTTTATTTTGATTATTCTCCGGTTCCCGCCTCCTTCTTCCCTGAACATTGCTACACTGGTGCCGAAACCCGGGAAAGAGGGAGGAACGCGCTGTCAGAGAGTCCTCGCCGCTGTGGGGAATCCGCGGTGCCATCGAGCATGGTGCGCGAGTCGCCGCCGCTCGCCGTGGGCCGGAGCCTGCTGCCATCCGCCGGGCAGGGGAGGAGCAGGGAGCGGGGGACTCGCGGCCATGGACGCTCGAGGCGGTGCGCTGGAGTGAGTTGCCGGGGGGACGGTCGAGCTCGCTGCCGGCCGCCTGGGAGTTGGAGGGGCGGCTGCCGTCCGGGAGGGAGCGGGGGAGTCGCCGCCGCTCGCCGTGGGCCGGAGCCTGCTGCCGTCCACCAGAAAAGGGGAGGAGCAGGGAGCGGGGGACTCCTACCGTCTGCCCTAGAGCCCAAGGAGCCGTCGCCGTCCACCGGGCGGCGGAGGAGCGTCGAACCGTCCACCGAGGGCTAACGTTACCCAGCGTCACCGCCAGGCACCGCGGAGGAGATCGCCCAGCTGGTGGGGGACCAGATGGCAGCGCGTTGTGGGAACCGGACCAAGTTTTTTTTTTTTTTTCTCCCCTCTCTCCCCTCTCTCGATCTGTCGCTCCTCATGCTTCCGTCTCCGTTTCCCTCGGCTTGTCGGTCCATACCCCCCCAGAGATCGCCGCCGCCGGGGGGGGGAGTAGGCACAGGCTCGTGGGTACCCCCCGGCCTGTGAGGGGCGATGGGGGTATGTGGCGAGGGACGGCCGGGGGACGTGAGAGAACGGCGCGAGGCCGGTGGTGCGATTGCTAATGAGCAACACCTGTGAAGCACACCGGTCTCGCATCTCTCACGGAGGAGCGGAAGCATAAAGGAGGAGCGACGACGTTGATGATCGAGAGAGGAACAGGCCTGCTTTTGTTTGTGCTTTGTTTTATTTTATTTTGGTAGCCAGCGGTCGTCCGTGAGGGGCCGCTGGCAGGTAGTTATATTTTATTTTGGGTAGCCAGCAGTTCCGTGAGGGACTGCTGGCAGGTATTTTGTTTATTTCATTTAAATAAAGTTTTATTTTGATTATTCTCCGGTTCCCGCCTCCTTCTTCCCTGAACATTGCTACAATATAAAACTAATTAACACTAAAAATTAATTAACAATATATTAAATGACAAAAACACAAATTTAAATTTAAAAACTAAAATAAAAATTAAAACAGAAAATATGAAAACAAATTAAAACTAAATATTAATTAACATAATAATAATACAAATATTATATTACAGACAAAATGACAAAAACACAAAATTAAAATTAACAACTAAAATAAAAGTGAAAACATAAAATATAAAAACGAATTAAAACAAAATATTAATAAAAACTATATAGACGTAAATTCCTAAAACTTTAAAAACATAAAAACAAAATATTAATTAAATATTATTAAAATGCAAATTTCCAATAATGTTAATAATGTGCAAAACAAATAAAAACTATAATAGTAGCTCAATGAAACTAAAATAACACTGGATGCATATTGAATAAAATATTACCCTGAGACCCGAGAACACATTAAAATAAGTCTAATTCTATATAAAAACACATGCAGTATTGGCATTCTCACACGCGGGGATGTTGGTGTCGAAGACGGTCCCGTCCTCCAGTGTCCCGCTGTACCAGCAGCTCACAGTGTCTCCCTTCCTCGGGAAGTTCGTCTTGTCTCCTTTCTTCAGGATGGACTTGGTGAACTTCGGAGGACCCTGAGGAGAAACACACGAACTCAACGGCTACGTTTACATGCAACCAAATAATCCGCTAGTAATGAGATTGACGGCTCAATCGCACTGAAAGCTTCATGCAAACGCCTTAATCGATCCGATTGAGCTCGATCCCGATGAGATTTCGATCGGATTGAAAGGAGTCGTTTATTCCTTTTCTAATCCGACCGAGAGAACATGTAAACACTTGATCGGATTAAAAAACGAAACTGAAAGACTGCGCATGTGCAATGACGTAGAAATAGCGTAATGACGTAGAAATAGCGTAATGACGCAATGACGTAGAAATAGCGCAATGACGTAGAAATAGCGTAATGACGTTGAAATAGTGTAATGACGTAGAAATAGCGTAATGATGTAGAAATAGCGTAATGATGTAGAAATAGCGTAATGGCGTAGAAATAGCAGAATGATGTTGAAATAGTGTAATGACGTAGAAATAGCGTAATGAAGTTGAAATAGCGTAATGACGTAGAAATAGCGTAGAAATGGCGTAATAACGTTGAAATAGCGTAATGGCGTAGAAATAGCGTAATGACGTAGAAATAGCGTAATGACGTAGAAATGGCGTAATAACGTTGAAATAGCGTAATGACATAGAAATAGCGTAGAAATGGCGTAATAACGTTGAAATAGCGTAATGACGTAGAAATAGCGTAATGGCGTATGACGCGCTGAACGAGCTGTTCTCCTGATGAATAAAGTGTGGTATAAACGAGTGTCTCGTCCTCCTATAATCCTGCTTTCTCTGCGTGTGTGAAGTGGAGCAGGACGACGCCACCAGTGCTCGCTTCACACTCTCACACACACACGACTGCTTTTGGCCATTTTTACTGTGTGATCAATATAAGCAGCGGCACAACGGCTCATACGCTCATTATCTCCTAATTATGACCAGAAATGGATAAATATTAAGTCTGCTGTTTAAAACAAATAAAGAACTAATGTAGGAGAATAGTTATAATGCGCAAACATCGGGAAACTCTGTATATTCGTGCATGTCAAAAAATATATTCAGATCAGAAGCTTGTGACATATAAACACACACATCAACCCGATCACATGTTCAGCGTTCATGTAAACACTGCATTCAGATTCATGAATCAGAATGAATTCAGTCCGATTGAAACTAAAGTTGTGCATGTAAACAAGAAAGCCAGTGAAGATTCAACACTCATGTGTGTTCTGATGATGAAGATGATGAAGATAGTACCTCATCCACCGTCTCTGTCTTGATTTCTTTGGGATTGTCGTGGATTTTAACAGCTTGAACCTCATCTGTCACCACGTCCACTTCTGTGCCTTTAAACCTCTGAGAGAAACACAAATCATCGGCTCACAAACTTCTGCTCTGTCCCTGAATGAATCAGCCATATTGAACGAATCGTTTGAATGAATGATTCAATGACTCACTCGTTAAGACAGTGATTTGCCGCCACCTACTGGCGGTTTCAGGTTCATTTCTTTTTATCTTATGGGTGAAGATTGAATGTTTTCGGTCTGATAGTAACAATAGTTATGCGTTTATAAATAGACTATTATTATTGGCTGTAATGATGTTGAATATGAGATGTTCGGTGTGTTTGTTACCTTGCTCTCAAACAGCTGGTTATACGCTTCAATAAGTTGCTCTTTTTTGGCCGTCTTTGCCACATTCTTGATGTTTCCAAGAAGTTTGTGTTCAGCTAGAAACTGCAAATGATAAGATGATCAATTTATATATACACACACACATATAAATATTATATATTAACCTATATACACACATCATGTACATTCCACAATAACCTATAATGCATACAATACAGCTTTATAATGCACATTTAATTTACATTGCTATGCAAATGTATCTCTATAAATTACTTGTTTTTATACAGTTTGAAATAATGACGCATGCACATATTAATAAGTAAATATGTGAACCTCTCTCTCTCTCACTCTCTCTCTCTCTACATATATAGAACATGCATTTGATTTGGACTGTTTTGACACATGACTCCTCTGCCACACACTCTCTGCACGCAGTGTCAGTGTTGCGTGTTGTGTGTTGTGTGGTACGCGGGAGCGCGCAGCTGTAGTGTGTACACTACCGAGTGTGCTCCGTTATCCTGGATGAATTTGATGAGCTCTTTCTTCGGCACTTCTTCAGTCTTGAGCTGCTCCTCGTTCCACCCTCGCACTAGATCAGCCGCCATCATGATCAATGCGACACACACTCTCGCCACGTGCTTGTAACAGCCACTCACGGCGAAGAGCGTCTTAAAGGAACCGCGGCATGGTGCGTTCACGCTATGTCGTAGTAACCGTAATGGACCCTTTAAATTAAAATAAAATAAAATATGAAAACTTTGGAAGATTTGCGAAGTTGATAACTGTGGGAACGCGTTATAACAGTCCGTGAAAAGGGTCCATTATGAGATTTCAGCTCATAAAAAGAGCTCGTAATTGCAACTCGTGAGCTGGGAATGTTCTGAGAGCTCCTACTTGTACCACGTGACCACTGTCGCATAATTAATCCCCCCAAACCACATCACCAGAAATCCTGCTCTGCAACTTATTTAATTTATTAAGGATACAGTGACGGGTAGGTTTAGGGATCAGTGTTTGGTGTAGGCAATCAGTACTGTGATTGACGTGACAAATTAAATCTTAATGTCCCCCTGTAGTCAATAATTGTATCCCTTAGAACTCATCTTTAATCTCCAAAATGACATATTTAAACTTTTTTACTTTAAAAAATGTATTCATGCCTAGCTTGAATGTAACTCGACACCCTCGCCTCATTTAGTATACTGGCTGAATATGCAAATGAGCCCCGCCTCCACTCACTCACAGCACTCAGAGATCCACTCACTCACTCACTCAGAGATCCACTCGTTGACGATCACTCGTTGATCTGATTGGTTACAAGGTAGTTTGTGACGTCAGAAACACCAGCGATTTCAAAGCGTGTTTTTGAGACTGTCTTTGGTTCACTGCAGTTTTAAGGAGAAAATACTCAGCAATGCTGTCGACTTATGAATTTACACATGGTTTGTCTTAAAGCATATTAAAAACACCACATAGACATATAAACCATAGAATGCGGAGTAGAGGGGCTGTTGTTTTCTCTTTTGCCAAATAGGTAAGAAAACTTCATCACCCATAATGCACTGGACATGCTGCCGTCCAAGGCCACTCCCACTCTGCTCCCATTGGATACGCTTGACCAGAGTTAAACACGCCTTGCTTGAGTAGGAAATACTTCTTAGCAAACTTTTAGTCATAATGTCGACTTACATTGTTCCCGGGCGGGTGTAAATACAATGAACAAATCATCAAATATTATTAAAAGTGAAGTGTCTGTATGTGTTATATTATTCATTTGCAGTTTTGTTTGTTTTATGGAGGGCTTACATTAGTGTCCGCCCACTTTTTCTACGACGTTTTTTCTGGAAGTATTTTTCCATTAATTTCTCCCATAGTGATTTCAAAAAAAGTAATTGTTAAATTAATCGTTATAAGCCATGAACCAAGCCAACCAGCTACGAGGTGAATCGTAACATTACAAACTTTGATTTGAAGCAAAAAGTATTTGAAAATCAGAGAAAAAAAATACAAAGGTGCAAGACTGTGAACTTAATGGTTTTAGTGAAGGAAAGAACTACAATCCCATGAAGCATTGCAAGCAGCAGAATTCAATTAAAAACAATGGAGGAATATAAAACTATGCATTTAATTTTTTTAAATTATATATATATATAAACAATATATGTTTTTTGCAAAATATGCTTATGTATTGAAATATTTTGAGAGTGAAGGGAGATCGATTACGTCATTGGCAGTGCTTCATTGGAGTGGGCGGGGCAAAAGAGATCTTTTGACGCGTTTTGCTTGTTTTGACTCTGATTGGTGAAATTGTCTATACAGCATCTTTCACCATGTTAAACATGATTATTTTAAAACTAAGTTGAAATAAATGTGGGCTGACGGCTTCAACAGAAGCAAATACTATCAATGAACAACCTCATATCTCGCAGTAGGGCTGTTTTTAAAGGTTTAGGCCTATAAGTTATTTTTACAAATCAATTTCTCTATGGAGAAAATGAATGGAGTTTTTACTTCTGGAACCCTATTGCAATCTATAAGAGACTGCTGATTAACTATTCTTTTTATTACACAAATATGTAATTATAAATGGATACGAATGTATAAAGTTGATCTGATGTCACATAAAAACCATTGACACTGGTTCATGGGTTTACCTCTAGATGCTAATCATATTTTGAAACAGTTGCGTTAGGAAGCCGCATTTATTTAAATCAGGTGACTTTGGCAGATACGCGCATGCGCACCCATAGCCGAAAATGGTTCGAAACAAACGATTCGCGAAGCTTTCGAAGCTTTACGAAGCAGAGGTTTAAAAGCACTTAAAGAACCGCAAATACTGAGAGAAAACCGCGACTTAAAATCTGCTTGTTTTCATCTTTGTTGTCAACGTTTCAAACTGGACCACTAACGTTACTGTTGCTGCGTCCCAATTCGCATACTATCCGTCCTAAATAGTATTCGAAAAAAGAACTAGTACGTCCCAAATCGTAGTATGTTGAAATGAGTGTTCCAAAGATACCCGGATGGTCTACTATATCCGGTCAGAATCCGAAGTGCAGATCGATGCACACTCTTACGGCTGATATTGCCCACAACCCATCGCGCGTTGGACGAGGATTCGGTTAGAACTACAAACACGAGTGAAAAGTGTAAAAAAAAAAAAAAAAAAAAAAAAACCTACAAACATGGAGGACGCGCGAGTCCGGCGGTTGTGTAGAGAGGTTTAGATAAAGGGGTTTAAGTGATTAATTATCAGTATCTAACCTGACGAAAATGTATTTATTCAATGTTGGCTACGTTATATTGCATCTGCAGCAGCATTGTGAACTTTTGTAAAGATACGTTTATAGCCATTAAATTTTAAATGCATCATTACATTCAAATTGCAAACACATGAGGAGAGTGAGAGTCTCCGCATGAAAGACACACGACTGGCAGATGAACGAGCTACTACATTTCTCTCCGAAACGGTAAGAAATTATATTAGATTGAATGGAGGATTTTAACTGTGACGAGATGATTGACAGGGCAGTTTACGGTGATGCTTTGTTTTGTTTGAACCACAAAACAAACTAACGAGAAAAATCAGGGTATCTTCCGTCCATTTCATTTCCAATTTGAAATGAAATAAGGAAAAACGAGAAAACGCGCCTTTATTCGTTTTTTCGTTTTTTATAAAAAACGAAAACACGAGATTTCGGCTTGATTTTTCGTTTTTTGGTTAACGGGTCAAAAAAGGATAAATGACTTCAAAATCCGTTTTGCACATGTGGGCGGGCATGAGACGCCCCTTTCAGCCGATTGGTCAAGCAAATCTGAGCCTGTGACGTCATCAGTAATTCCCCAAGTCTTTTCAACAAAATAATAGTCCTATGGCTCTGCGTACCGCTTCTTAAACTGTACAGGGCTGTGCAACTTAACGCGTTTCACAGAAATATTTATTTCAGAAATATTAAATATTAATCTGCACCCAGCCGGTTTTATTTAGCTGTGCAGAGTTAAATCTGTGTAGTGCTGCAATAGACCGCGCAGAGCGGGTGAAGCACAGACCAATGTTCTGTCAAGTGTAAATACGCAGCAGTCATAACTCTTCTTTTAGACAATAGCCTACGCTCAGTTTTGGACAAGGGGTGGTCATTGCAAATACTGTAATGCAAAACTGCTGATGGTGGTGGGTACCGATGATGGTAAATAAAAATGTAACTAATCATAGCCGCGAGAGTGAGACAGCGAGATGATTGACAGGACGATAGCGGAGGAAAAAACTCAAGATAGCCTAACATGTGTTAGTAAAAAAATATTTCTTTATTTAATATAAGTGAGTTTGTATTTGAAAACAACAACAACAAAGAAACAATCAAATAACAGTGTGAACCACAAACTGAGCTGAGCGTTCATTTTAAAGGGACATTTCCAAATATCTTTTATTTATTTGTTATAATCAGTGTTGGGCAAGTTACTTAAAAAAAGTAATTACTTACAGTTACTAGTCACTACTTTCAAAAAGTAACTAAATTAGTTACTCAGTTACAAATTATAAAAGTAACTCAGAAAGTAACTATTGCGTTACTTTCAAGTACATTTTTAAATGCTCAAATGTAACCCCACCTCCACCCCTCTTTAACGGAACCAAAAATACATGTGCATGTTCAATTATTAATGATAAACCTGAATATTATAATGAAATGGACACTTATACAATACATTATTAACAGAAACAATGTACACAAATCTAAACTATTTTAATGTTGCCGTGGGACAAAGTGAGACTAGCCTCCAATCAAATGCCATGTAGATATTATGTTTATATAGTGGATCGATACAAATAACACAATAGATGTTTTGAGACATTTGAAATTTATTGCCCCTCAACAGACCACAACTGGGCAAAATTAAATTATGCTTGTTAAGCACTATACCAAAAAGAAATAACAAATATATACACTCTTTGTAGTAGCCTACAAATAAAACAAAACAAAAAATGTTTATTACTTTATTACTCCTTAATAAAGGAGTCCAGACATTATAAAAATATCAGTCTACACATGCGTTTTATATTTAATATGAGTGAAATACACATGCGTTTTATATTTAATATGAGGGAAATAGACATGCGTTTAATATTTAATATGAGGGAAATACAAATGTGTTTTATATTTAATATGAGGGAAATAAAAAATATTTAACTTTTAGGTGGCAAAATATGTTTTAGTAATTCTGTGATTTACAATGCGCAAACCAAAAGTAATACTACCCACTGGATAAAGAAGGGTTGGCTCTCCACAGAACATAAAATATTCATTTTATTTTATTTTTCGTGTTCGCATTTATGAGGAAAAAACAATGTTATGGACGTTACAGTTCTCCGTTACGGACGCGAACGCTCTGAAGCGGCACTAAAACACTTTAAAACTTTTACAGAGACCTCAAACAGAAAACACAAAGCCTTTCTTTAAAGTGAATTTCGTTTTGTATTAATTGTATCTTAATTTTAATCAATGTTTCATCAACCAATTAACTGGATTTAATAAATAAGAAGTAAATATAGCAGACAATAGATAATCAGGACACGGAGGCGTGTTAATCATTATAAATATAAATCTATAAATCATTACTTTTGCCTGTTCTTTGTGACAGCTTTTATGTGCTTTATTGGCAGCATATGTTCTCTTACGAGAGTATCTCTCGTACTGCGTAATAGCTTACGCTAGGGGAAAAACTCTTTTCCGCGAGATATTGAAGCCAAAAATTATCCTTAATTTTTTATTAATGTAAAACGCTTTGCAGCAGCAAGCAAACATAGGCGAAACAGCTCGCGCGCCTATTGGTTGCTCTGCAGCAAATGC
Organism: Gila robusta; assembly: GCA_030770095.1. NCBI lineage: Eukaryota > Metazoa > Chordata > Actinopteri > Cypriniformes > Leuciscidae > Gila > Gila robusta. Next base: position 148,007 of record JAVALU010002416.1, read on the forward strand.
AGCAGCCTATCGAGAGAGACTCTGCGTGACGTAATGACCAATGGGGGCAATTCGCGCCCATATCGTCACGTCCCGCCAGAAGGGGCGTGGTCTCGCCCTATAAATATGCTCGTTAGGCTGATACAAGCTGATTTTTACCTCTTCAGCGAAGCACACGCATCGCTGGATCCGGAGTGAGAAGCCGCGCCGTCGAAGCAAGCTTTTCAGCGGGACGAGCTCTGGAGTCGCTGGCCTCGCCGCCTTCAACTGCTGTACCTGCTGCGCTTTCCGGCGTTATATATCCTTTTCTATACTCTGTGTATTTCTCTGTTGAGAAGTGTTTGTTCGCTTACTTGACGCGACTTACACTTCTCTCTCAAAAAGAGCAGCGTCTTTTTAAAGATGCCTTCCTGTGGCTCGTGCCGCGCCCCGCTCAGCGATGGAGACCGACACGTCATCTGTGTTTCCTGCCTGGGTGAGGATCACGCGGCTATCGCGCTCGCTGACGGCGGATGCCCTCATTGCGAGCTTTTGTCCATGGTGACTCTGAGGACGCGCCTGGCATCATTCTCCGAGCCTTCACCGCAGCCCGCCGTGGTGCCGCGCCGCAAGAAGCGTCGCGCCCAGCGCGCTCCCGAGCTTTCTCCAGCCCGCCAAAGCTCGCCGGTTCGCCCGCCAGCTTCGCCGGCTTCGCTCGAGTCGCTCACTGACGGACAACGGCCGCCGCCTTCCGCCGCGTCCATCCACGAGCTTGACGAACCCTCCGAGGCGTGTTCTCTTCTGGCGTCCGATAGTGAGGATTGGGCGAGCTCTGTGGATCTCCCCTCCGCTAGCGTTTCCCGCCAGACCACTGGTAAGAGAGCCGGCATTGAGACTGAGCTGATGCGTCTGCTCTCTCAGGCCGTTGAAAGCATCGGCCTCGATTGGGAGGCGCCCGCGCAGCCGCCGCGCAACAGAATGGACGGACGCTTTCTCGGAAATGACGAGGCTCCGACGAAATCGCGGCCCGCGCCCTTCCTCCCGGAACTTCACGAGGAAGTGACGAAATCGTGGAACGCCCCCTTCTCCGCCAGGCTGCGTACCTCTGCTTCTGCTGCCTTCTCCTCTGTGGATGGCGCGAAGGAAAGAGGATACCTTTCTGTTCCTCCTGTGGAACCAGCTGTAGCGTCTCATCTCTGCCCGCCCTCCGCTGGACGGCGCGCGCACACGACGCTTCCTTCTAAAGCCTGCCGAGTGACGTCATCCATGCACGGTCGCGCTTACACCGCCGCCGGGCAAGCAGTTTCAGCGCTGCACACTATGGCTATCCTGCAGATTTTCCAGGCCGACCTTCTCCTTAAACTGGACGAGGAAGGACCCGGAGCGATCTGCGTGGCGGACCTGAGAAGCGCTACAGACCTCGCTCTTCGCGCTACTAAAGCCGCTGCACAGGCCATAGGACGAAACATGGCCTCTCTCACCGTGGCTGAGAGACACTTATGGTTGACGCTGTCCGAGATGACGGAAGCCGAGCACTCTGTGTTCCTCGACGCGCCCATTTCCCAAGCGGGCCTTTTCGGATCTGCCGTCACAGACTTCGCGGACAGATTCATGGAGGTGCAAAAAACTTCGCAGGCCATGAAGCACTTCCTTCCGAAGCGCTCGAGCTCCGCTGCAGGTCGCTCTAAACCGCCGCCTGCTCGCAGCTCTCAGCCGCAGCCTGCACCGCCCGCCGCCGCCGCTTCACAGCGCCGCCACGCCCGAGACCAAAGACCGCGCTCTCGCTCTGCTGGACGCCGCCCCCCTCAGCGCGGGCCCCGGCCGAGGATTGAGATCAAGCCCGAGGCCTCAAAATCTTCCTAGCCATTCTAGGAAAACGACGGTGTTCAGATCCCGCTGCGGCCGGATTTTCACCGAAACTTCTCGCTCGGTCAGTCCCAAACATCGCGACTGTCCTAGTGTATTTCGCAGAGAGTCAGCCGGTGTCACAGCCCGTTTGCCTGCGCACAAAAGCCGTTTTTACGGCTACCCAGATAAATCCAATAAAGAGTGCATTTTCTGGTGTTCCGGCCACGGCCGAAGGTGTTATGAGTGTTGTAAGAATGCCCACCCAGTGCCCATTCCCACACACAAACACAGCCCGCCACGGTGCAGGGCTAGCACAAATAAAATCGACTCCGGTCGATTGTGCAAACAATGTAGTGCAAGCGCCCATGTCACCATGCCCGCTCACACTACATGCTGCGTGTCCCATGGTTTCTGTAAAAACGAAACCAACACACATTCAGTCGGCCATGAACGACAGTGTTTTCAGTGTATTAAATGTGCCCGCAGCCCCGTGCCCACATTTTCTCACAGACACGCCGATTCCCACGGGATCTTCCCCGCTCGCTTTTTCTGCACAATCTGCCATAAAAAAGCTGAGCGCGGCCAGGTCGCCCGCTGTGATCAGCGCGCCCCCCGCCTCGAACGCTGTAAACACGGTGTTGTGTTCCCAGTATGCCCGGGCTCTCGAGCTGCCGTTTTGTCGCGGCCAGAGCCCGGATTTCATTCTGCCTCTAGCTATTCACGCAGATGCGTGGTCAAAGCTTCCCGGGGTATCAGAATGGGTGCTGAACACTATAAAGAGAGGCTATTCGCTACAATTCGCTCGACGCCCGCGCCGTTATACGGCGCGCGTCGAAACTACGGTGAAAAACGAAGTATCTCATCTACTTCGTGCCGAAATAGCGAAACTACTGAGCAAAGGGGCTATAGAACCTTTATCTCAGGCTCAGAGCGAAGGGGGCCTATACAGCAGATATTTTCTGGTACCGAAAAAGGATGGGGGTCTCAGACCCATTTTAGATCTGCGACAGCTGAACAGAGTGCTTGTGAAACGCCAGTTCAGAATGCTTACGACCAGGAAAATCCTCGCGCAGGTGCGCTACGGGGACTGGTTTATGTCGATAGATCTGAAAGACGCCTATTTCCAAATACAAATAGCGTCCCATCACAGGCGATTCTTGAGATTCGCCTTCGAGGGCCAGGCATATCAATACACAGTCCTGCCGTTCGGCCTGTCCCTAGCACCTCGTACATTTACGAAGTGCATGGACGCGGCGCTCGCACCCCTGAGACTTCAGGGCATGCGAGTCCTGAACTACTTGGACGATTGGCTGATTCTAGCTCGATCGCGATCGGAGCTCATAGAACACAGGGCCGCATTACTCGAGCACCTCGAGAAGCTGGGCCTCACAGTCAATTGGGCGAAGAGCTCACTGTCTCCCAGTCAGAAAATTTCCTTTCTGGGAACCGTGTTGGACTCGCTGTCCATGACAGCACGCCTGTCACCAGAGCGCGTGCTAAATATTCAGCGCGGCGTGAAATCCTTCCGCCACGGCGCGATAGTCCCGCTCAAAAGGTTTCAGAAAATGCTGGGGCTGATGGCCTCAGCAGCCTCTGTACTCCAGTTGGGCCTGCTCCGCATGCGCCCACTGCAGATGTGGCTGAAAGCGCGGGTTCCACCCAGGGCATGGACAGCGGGTCTGTTTCGCCTCAGGGTCGACCTTCAGTGTGTTTCAGCTCTGGAACCTTGGAGAAAAACCGACTGGTACCAGTCAGGTGTGAGTCTGGGGACCGCTTCGAGTGTGAAGGTGGTGTCTACGGACGCCTCCACCTCGGGGTGGGGAGCGCTGCTCGAGGGCAGACCGCTAGCTGGCCTGTGGTCAGAACGGGAAAAGCTCCTTCACATAAACTGCTTGGAGATGATAGCAGTCGACAAAGCGCTACGGCGTTTTTGTCCCCAGATAACAGGCCACCACGTCTTGGTCCGGTCGGACAACATGTCGGTGGTGGCATACATAAATCGCCAGGGTGGCGTCAGGTCACGAAACCTTTACAGGTTGACGGAACGCCTCCTGGTTTGGGCTCAGCACAACCTGCTCTCACTGAGAGCAGCGCACGTGCCTGGTCACCTGAATGTGGGACCAGACAGACTGTCCAGGAACAATGTTCCAGCAGGGGAATGGTCGCTGCACCCGCAGACGGTCCAGCTGCTGTGGAAAACGTTCGGCAGAGCTCAGGTGGACCTATTCGCGTCCCACGAAAACGCTCATTGCCCGGAGTTTTTCTCGAAAAGCAAGGACGCGCTGGCTCATGTTTGGCCCCGCTGCCCCCTATATGCTTTTCCTCCTGTCTCGCTCCTGCCTCAGGTGTTGGAACGAATCAGGGAGAACGGATGCCCAGTGCTGCTTGTAGCCCCGCTCTGGACGAACCAGACGTGGTTCCCTGCCCTGATGCAGCTGACCAGCACTGCCCCATGGCCTGTACCATTGAGGAGAGACCTCCTCTCTCAGGCGGAGGGCTCGATTTGGCACCCTCGCCCGGAGTTATGGTCCCTGCACGCATGGGCCATCAACGGGTACCCGCTAGCCTCCCAGAGGGAGTGTTAAACACGATCGCGCAGGCTAGAGCTCCGTCTACCAGGCGGCTCTACTCCTCGAAATGGTCTGTTTTCTCTGCATGGTGTCAGGCCCAGAGCCTTTCACCTGTGGAGTGCGGGGTTTCGGAAGTGCTTTCCTTCCTTCAAGAGCTACTGGATAAGGGCAGGACCCCATCCACGCTCAAAGTATATGTGGCGGCCATAGCAACGTTTGCAAAACCGGTGTCTGGCCAGTCGCTGGGGAAAAACGACTTAGTCGTGTGTTTCCTTAGGGGAGCTCGGAGGCTGAACCCTCCAAGGCCCCCTTCAGTCCCGACGTGGGACCTTTCCACGGTCCTGGAGGCCATGAAAGGCGCCCCGTTCGAGCCAATCCAGCTGGTGGACATGAAACACCTGTCGTTCAAGACAGTGTTTCTCATGGCTCTCGCTTCAGTGAAGCGCATAGGGGACTTACAGGCGCTTTCAGTGAGCGCGTCGTGTATGTAGTTTGGGCCTAATGACTCGAAGGTCATTCTCAAACCAAAGCACGGGTATGTCCCGAAATCCCTCAATACGCCGTTCAGGGCCCAGGTAATTTCCCTGTCTGCCCGTCCGGTTCTCAGTGAGGAGGAGGATGCAAGTCTCCTTTGCCCCGTCAGGGCATTAAGAGCTTATGTGTCACGCTCGTCTGTTTTCAGACAGACAGAGCAGCTTTTTGTTTTGTTCGGCGGGCGTTCCAAGGGACTCGCCGCCTCAAAACAGAGCCTATCCAGATGGATAGTGGATGCCATTGCGCTCGCTTACTCTGCGAAGGGCTTACAGTGCCCCTTGGGTGTCAGGGCGCACTCCACGAGAGGCGTGGCCTCTTCGTGGGCATGGTCTAGCGGGGTTTCCCTGCAAGATATCTGTACGGCCGCGGGCTGGGCCTCGCCGTCTACATTTATAAAATACTATAACCTGGAGGTACCCGCCTTACAAGCTAAGCTTTTGGCGGTCTAAATTCAGTGCTATCTGCCCCGCTGTGCGGCCCAGATGCTGAGTTTACTGCAGCCCCATGAGTATTGACTCACGTATGGCCACCCAGATCAGGCTGAATGCTTTCACCCTGGCTGCGCGTTTGATTGTCATATAATAGCCCCGCTGGGTGCTTTTTATAGGGAATGACGCTTCCAGCCTCTCTTCCTCTACTCTATGTGAGTTTATGGTGATTATGCACTACATGAGCCCTGGGCTTCGGCCCCTGGGACTTTGGTGTTGGATCCCTGTACGCACGGCGTGTTGCATTGTGTTCCCCTAGCGTAAGCTATTACGCAGTACGAGAGATACTCTCGTAAGAGAACGTACTCGGTTACTAACGTAACCTCGGTTCTCTCTAGAGAGGGAACGAGTACTGCGTATCTTGCCGTGCGTGGAATACGCTCTGGTTCGCTTCAGCGATAAAAACCAGCTTGTATCAGCCTAACGAGCATATTTATAGGGCGAGACCACGCCCCTTCTGGCGGGACGTGACGATATGGGCGCGAATTGCCCCCATTGGTCATTACGTCACGCAGAGTCTCTCTCGATAGGCTGCTGCATTTGCTGCAGAGCAACCAATAGGCGCGCGAGCTGTTTCGCCTATGTTTGCTTGCTGCTGCAAAGCGTTTTACATTAATAAAAAATTAAGGATAATTTTTGGCTTCAATATCTCGCGGAAAAGAGTTTTTCCCCTAGCGTAAGCTATTACGCAGTACTCGTTCCCTCTCTAGAGAGAACCGAGGTTACGTTAGTAACCGAGTACGTTTTCCCTGGACTCTACGCCAGGGGTCACCCTCAGCACCCCTATCCCGCGGGACTAACTAATGTACAGTATGCTGTGTTGCATACAGAGTTTATATTTAAATCTTTGGAAAAAAATTTAATTTATTTTCCTCTAAATCACTTTACAGTGTGATGAAAATAAACTTTTCTTGAAGAGTGTTGTATCACTCTATTAGCACCCTTATGTCTATATTGTATATAGACATTGTCCAGCGAAATTAGGTTTTTGTAAGAAAAATGTTGTAAGCAAATGTAGAATTGTTTTTTTAAAACCTGTAAATGTCATCACTTTCTTAATATTCAATCAACACAAATTGCAGTAGCCTAATATATAGGCTGCTTGATGAAATCTGTATCTGACATGGAATTTAGATGTATTTACACAGTTTTATGCAGCTCAAATGTGGCACAGTAAGTGTATTTACATATCAAGTTCAATTGCATACTAAGAGACTATTAAATGCCACAGTGAAAAATATGAAGTTGCTTGTAACAATACTTTCAATATGAAAGACCACCAGTAGGTGGCGCCAAGTCTGCCATAAGCCAATTACATAATTCTATCATGAAAATACGATACATTAACTCAGTTGCATTGGTCTCAGTTTCTTTAAATTTGCTGGCATAACTGTCGGCCTATCATAATCATGGCTGTATAATCAAAAAATAAAAATGAGAAACATGCATGCGTCAATAAAATGTAGGCTATTGCATCAAAACCACAGGAGCTAATGCAATTAGTAGGCTACCATGAACTCTATACCCATAAAGAATGTAATGTGTAGCCTATGTATATTTACCGAGGCACTTCATAAACCCAAATGAAAATCTTAATTGATCTTGCTAGAGTTCATGCTTAGAACTGTTTAGCCATCTAATTGGGTTTATGAAGTGCCTCGGTATATATACAATAAAATAGTAAGCTACTATAAAAAACTCCCGCATAGTAGGCCTATTAAACTTTCATTAACAAAACGATTAAGACGGAATTCATAAAACAACAATATTATAACAAATAAATAAGAGATATTTGGAAATTTCCCTTTAAAATGAACGCTCAGATTGTGGTCCACATGTTATTTGATTGTTTCGTTGTTGTTGTTGTTGTTGTTTTCAGACACAAACTCACTATATATTAAAGAAAGAAATAGTTTTTAACTAACACATATCTTGAGTTTTTTCCTCCGCTATCGTCCTGTCAATCATCTCGCTGTCTCACTCTCGCGGTTATGAGTTACATTTTAATTTACTATCATCGGTACCCATCACCATCAGCAGTTTTGCATTATAGTATTTGCAATGACCACCCCTTGTCCAAAACTGAGCGTATTGTCTATTGCAGCACTACACAGATTTAACTCTGCACAGCTAAATAAAACCGGCTGGGTGCAGATTAATATTTAATATTTCTGAAATAAATATTTCTGTGAAACGCGTTAAGTTGCACAGCCCTGTACAGTTTAAGAAGCGGTACGCAGAGCCATAGGACTATTATTTTGTTGAAAAGACTTGGGGAATTACTGATGACGTCACAGGCTCAGATTTGCTTGACCAATCGGCTGAAAGGGGCGTCTCATGCCCGCCCACATGTGCAAAACGGATTTTGAAGTCATTTATCCGTTTTTGACCCGTTAACCAAAAAACGAAAAATCAAGCTGAAATCTCGTTTTTTCATTTTTTATAAAAAACGAAAAAACAAATAAAGGCACGTTTTCTCGTTTTTCCTTATTTCATTTCAAATTGGAAATGAAATGGACGGAAGATACCCTGATTCACGGACCCCCTGGCATTTGAGAACAGCTTGTCTACACAGAAGAAAGCCCTGTCTGGGCTCTTCCCCGGGACGGGTTGTGTCGAGCCATTCGTTAGTCTGGTTGTTTGATGAGAAAAAGATGAAATGTAGTTGTAATAAATGAGATAAGAATCCGTACATCAGGTGCAGCAGCGGAGGACTCTTATTCTGCAGAGCGGAACTGACGAAGGACTGATGACGCAACCGTTTGATCTTCGACTGACTGACAAATCAGAGGAAAGGGGTGTTTGACTCCCGCCCACGTGTAGAAATAGAATATTCAAGCTGTTTATTGATTTTTCTACCTCAGAAGGAAAAACGAAAAATCAAGCTGAATTCGTGTTTTTCGTTTTTTTTGGAAAAAATGAAAAAACGAAAAAGGAACTGTTTTCTAATTTTTCTTCTTTCAATATTAAATAAAAAAACGACTGAACGAATGATACACGGATTACCTACTCTCACAATAACTGTTCTATTAATAACGGTCCGTGTACGTTTTGATCATTCCATTTCCTGTTTGGAATGGAATAACGAGAAATTAAAACCAGCTCGTTTATTCGTTTTTTTGTTTAGTTTAAAAAAAGAAAAATGAGATTTTGGCTCCAATTTTCATTTTTCATTTGTGGTTTACAGATCGGTTTATGGGTTCGTTATTTCATTCGCACACGTGGGCGGCGCTGACACGCCCCTTTCATCTGATTGGTCAAACCGCTCCGCCTTCAGTACGAGCTTTTCTTTCTGTCAGGCAGAATAAGAGTCAGTACGAGTGCGGCACTGGCAAATGCACTTTAATAAAATAATGTCTGAAACCACCACTCACTGTTAACTACGCACAATATTTGAAGCAGAAATATGTTGCTGGTCACGTAATATGCGCTGCTGCGACTTGCAAGTGACCCCTTTAATAGAATAGAATAGCCTTTATTGTCATTGCACTGTGGAGGTACAACGAAATTTAGGGTGCTCCCACAGAGCCACCCTTGCACCACACAAAAAACAAGAAACAACTTACATCAGGACACAAGACAAGACAGGCTAAACAAGCGATGTTCTCTCATTTAAATAGAGACAAACAACAATAATATAATAATATATACAAACAGAATGTAATATATATATATATATATATATATATATATATAAAAATCTAACAAAAAGTTAAAATCTTAAAGTGTCTTATAGTTATTACAAGAGTGCAGGTAGGGGGAGGTGGGCTGATGGTCTGCTCTTCAGGGCTGTGTGGGGTGATTGGAGGTGGGGCTTATGTGTATGAGTGTCCATGGGTGTTGGCAGTTCGTATATGGCCCAGGGGAAAAAGCTGTTCGTCAGCCTGCTGGTGTGGGATTTGGTTGACCTGTAGCGTCTCCCCGAGGGCAACAGATCAGACAGGGGGTAGGCAGGGTGTGAGGGGTCTCTTGTGATGGCCTTGGTCCTCCTGAGGCAGCGGGATGTGGAGATGTTTTCCAGGCTGGGCAGAGGGCAGCCGATGATCTTTTGGGCAGTGTTAATGACCCTCTGCCCCGCTTTCCTGTCCTCAACTGTGGAGCCTGCGTACCACACACTTAAGCAGTGTGTTAGTACGCTCACCACAGAGGAGTGATAGAAAGCCAGCAGCAGCTTCGTTTCCAGATTGTTCTTCCTGAGGACTCGCAGGAAGTGTAGCCGCTGCTGAGCCTTCTTAACCAGGGCCCTGATGTTGTAGGTCCAGGAGTGATCAGCAGAGATGTGGGTGCCCAGAAACCTGAAGGTGGTGACAATTTCCACCCGATCTCCATTTATGAGGAGGGGGGTGTAGTCTTGTCTGTGCTTCCTGAAATCCAAAATTAGTTCTTTTGTTTTAAGGATATTCAGGGTCAGGTTATTGTCTGAGCACCAGCACGACAGATCCTTCACCTCTGCCCTGTACGCTGTCTCGTCCCCGTCGTAGATACATCCAACTACTGTGGTGTCGTCCGCATATTTTATAATGTGGTTGGTTGGGTGGGTTGGAGAGCAGTCGTAGGTGTACAGGGCGTACAGCAGAGTGCTCAGAATGCAGCCTTGAGGGGAACCAGTGCTGAGTGTGAGTGTGGAAGAGTGGTGGGGGCCTAGTCTCACAGATTGTGGGCGGCTCGACAGATAGGTTTTAATCCAGATGCAGGTGGGGAGGGGGATCTGTAGCTGTATCAGTTTACTGTAAAGAATGTCCAGAATAATTGTATTGAACGCTGAGCTGTAGTCCACAAAGAGCAAACTCACATAGCTCTTCTTGTTTTCCAGGTGGCTTAGCGCTGTGTGTAGTGTGAGGACGATGGCATCCTCCATGGACCGGTTTGCCCTGTAGGCAAACTGGTGGGGTTCGAAGGAGGGCGGGAGGCAGTCTCTGATGTGCTGGGAGACTGATCGCTCCAGGCACTACATGATTACAGACGTCAGAGCGATGGGTCTGTAATCGTTCACGCTGTCTATGGCAGTTTTTTGGGGAATGGGGATGATGGTAGAGGCCTTCAGACATGTGGGGACGGTGGCATGTATCAGGGAGAGGTTGAAGAGTTTGGTGAGGAGGATCCCTGTCAGCTGGTCTGCACATGCTTTAACCACGCTTTCCTGGGGTTCACTGCTCTCAGATTCTTCCTCACCTCGTGCTCCTGAAGAGAGAGAGGAGGAGTGAGCCAGGGGAGGCTGTGACTGCAGGTGTGTGGTGGTGGTCTCGAACCGGGCAAAGAAGCTGTTTAGCTCCTCTGCCAGGGTGCTGGTGCTGGAGGATGTGGGAGGCTGGGTGGCCTTTGCAGTTGGTTAGGGCCTGGATACCCCTCCACATCTGTCGCGGGTTGTTGTCGATCAGATGTCCCTCTACTTTCCTCTTGTAGGAGTCCTTGGCCTGTTTAATGCCCCTCTTCAGGTCAGCTCTGGCGGTGCTGTAGAGAGCTCTGTCTCCCGTCCTAAAGGCAGAGTTACGAGCTCTGATCAGGGTCTGGACTTCACTTGTCATCCAGGGCTTCCTGTTTGGGAAGATCCAGAAGCGTCTCTTCGCTGTGACGTTTTCGAAACAGCACTTGATGTAGAAGAGGACAGACTCGGTGTGTGTGTCCAGGTCCTGATCTTCAAAAATACTCCACTCTGTGCAGGCGAAGCAGTCTTGCAGCTGGATGAGAGCATTTTCAGCCAGGCTGGGATGGTCTGTGTGGCTGGTTTTGTTTGCCTCCTGAGGGGGGGTGTAGGCCAGGAAGAGGAGCAGGGAGAGGTGGTCTGATTGTCCGAGGTGGGGGAGGGGGACGCTCTGTAGGCATGTTTAATGTTGGAGTAAACATGATCTAATGTGTCTTAGTCTTAAGGCGTGCTTTATTAAAGTCCCCCGTGATGATGTGAACGCCATCCGGATGAGCCCTCTGTTGTTTAGTTACCATGAGCTGAAGCTGGCCGAGTGTCGTGCTAACGTTAGCATTGGGGTGGATGTAAACAACAGTCACAATGGCTACCCTTAGCTCCCGTGGCAGGTAGAAGGGTCGGCACTGGACAGACATGGCCTCTAGGTCCTGTGAGCAGTAGGTGTCGATTACTCTACTGTCTGAGCACCAATCCTCAAGTACGTAGACACAGAGTCCACCTCCTCTGATCTTACCGGAGGCTTCGGTCCGGTCATGGTGGTGGATGGTGCGGCCTGCTAGCTCCACTGTAGCATCGGGGATTAGCGGGTGTAACCAGGTTTCGCTAACAATCAGCAGACAACACTCACGGATAAGGTGATTGTAGGCGATCCGTGACTGCAGCTCATCCATCTTGTTTGCCAGGGATCTGGCGTTCATGAGGAGGATAGATGGTAGCGGAGGTCGGTGCGGCTGTTTCCTTAGCCGGGCTAGCAGGCCTGCCTGACATCCGCGTTTCTGCTTTCTCTCCTTGCGCCGCCTCCGGCACCTACCGGGCCCGATAACAGTCCATGGGGCGTCCGGCGGTCTCGCTGTCTCCGGCGGGATGTTATGAGTCCGTGAAAAGGCACTTGTAATTTCCATTTTCGCTTGGAATCCGATGCCTATCAGTTTTTGACGGTTGTAACGTGAGCCACAGTAGGCTATACGACAGATTATTAGCATGATGTATTTCCCATTAAGAAATACAGAGCAAATAGTTCCGTCGCTTTGGATAAAAGGGAAGTTGAAATAAAAATCAAGAATAGGCTGAACTGTACCATGATAATATGACCATAACATTTACCACCCTCGTCTTTTATTTACACCAAAAGGCAGGTAGGAGAGTGTGACACATGTATAAATAATTTTGAAAATTGAATAGAAATAAAGTTTATGTTTATGAATGTAAGCATGTGTAGCCTACACATTTCACATGAAAAGAAAGAGACAGAAAAGAGAGAAGCTAGAATCAGTGAACGTTCATTAATACTGACGAAATTAGCAGGGTTTGGGATTAATTAAGAGCATTATAAAACTAATACAATTTTATTACATACTGAATTGGTCGATGTTTCTCTGAGTCTTCTTTATTATGTTGGTTTGAGAACGCCAGCATATATTTAAACATTATTAGTATTTATTGTTATTATGAGAAACTGACTCCGGCTTGAACTTTAATGCTTCACAAACTCGGCTCAGAGCTTCAGACTGCTCGGACTCGCTTATATCTTTCCTAACTGGTCAGACTTACTTTCCCAAAAAATCCCATTGATTTGCGTGATTGAGCAATGAAGGCCGTAATACTTAATGCTGTCCACTAGAGGAGCGACAGGATAATAAGTCTTTTCTACTCTCTTTCCCTGTTTGCATCAGTTTAAATGACAAATAAATGCATGAATTTCATTCATAAATAGACCATATCTGTGTATGAGAATAAGCTTTACACTTCAAGCTGTACAACTAATTAAAACTCGAACCCTACTTCAACGTTTGCCACTCTCTGGTTTATTTTAAGATATTGTTATTCACACTGGTTTTTGCATTTAATGTTTGACCATCTGGAACTTTTATTTGTCATGAGCTCTATATTTTTAGATGTACTAGCTGTTGATAAATCACATTCAATTAATGTAACGAGCTAATGTCAGGGCAAATGTCCTGCAGAGTTTAGCTAGGCTAGTTAAACACACCTGAACCAGCTAAGCAAGGTCTTCAGGATATCTAGAAATGTCCAGGAAAGTGTGTTTAGCTGAACTCAGCAGAACATGAACCTCCAGGGTCAGGGCTGAGTGTTAAAACTGAAAGATTGCAAAAGTTAAAAAAGATTGCAGTTTTGTTTGCATGTGTTGTGAGAACAGAATAAAGTTTTGCAGATTCCATTAGTACGGACTGACCTACAAATCTGCATGCAGAACCCAACTTTACACATTCATTTATAGTTTTAACACTTCAGTATGTAATAAAATTGTATTAGTTTTATAATAAAACTAATAACATTTTAAAGGTATGTCGTGCTCTTAATTAATCCCAAACCCTGCTAATTTCGTCAGTATTAATGAACGTTCACTGATTCTAGCTTCTCTCTTTTCTGTCTCTTTCTTTTCATGTGAAATGTGTAGGCTACACATGCTTACATTCATAAACATAAACTTTATTTCTATTCAATTTTCAAAATTATTTATACATGTGTCACACTCTCCTACCTGCCTTTTGGTGTAAATAAAAGACGAGGGTGGTAAATGTTACGGACATATTATCATGGTACAGTTCAGCCTATTCTTGATTTTTATTTCAACTTCGCTTTTATCCAAAGCAACAGAACATTTGCACTGTATTTATCAATGGGAAATACATCATGCTAATAATCTGTCGTATAGCCTACTGTGGCTCACATTAAAGGGGTCGCTTGCAAGTCGCAGCAGCGCATATTACGTGACCAGCAACATATTTCTGCTTCAAATATTGTGCGTAGTTAACAGTGAGTGGTGGTTTCAGACATTATTTTATTAAAGTACATTTGCCAGTGCCGCACTCGTACTGACTCTTATTCTGCCTGACAGAAAGAAAAGCTCGTACTGAAGGCGGAGCGGTTTGACCAATCAGATGAAAGGGGCGTGTCAGCGCCGCCCACGTGTGCGAATGAAGTAACGAACCCATAAACCGATCTGTAAACCACAAACAAAAAATGAAAAATAGAGCCAAAATCTAATTTTTCGTTTTTTAAACTAAACAAAAAAACTAATAAACGAGCTGGTTTTAATTTCTCGTTATTCCATTCCAAACAGGAAATGAAATGATCAAAAAGTACACGGACTAATAACCCTCTGTCGATTCGACTGTATATCACCTTTTAAGTCAAATACTAACATTCAAATTATACAGTAATTATAGTTAATTATACAATAATACTTAATTACATTTACATTTATTCATTTAGCAGACGCTTTTATCCAAAGCGACTTACAAATGAGAACAATAGAAGCAGTTAAACTAACAGTAGGACAACAATACGTAAGTGCTATTACCCCTCTCAGTTTAATTTTAGTGCAGTTTTTTTCTTTTTTTTTATAGAATAGAAGAGAAGAGAAGAGAAAGTGTTAATACTACTAAATCAAGTGCTGCCGAAAAAGATACGTCTTCAGCAGTTTCTTGAAAGTGGCTACTGACTCAGAAGCTCTGGTTGAGAATTATACAACAATTATACAGTAGGCTACCACTGTTACCAGTCAAATTAAATCATTCAATCAAAATCCATCTTTGCAGTGCAGAGGTGACACAAGTGGCATTAATATATTTACACTCCATTTACAATTGCATAAATAAAGCTAAGAGATTTTTTTTTTAAATCAATATTTAAATATGAAATGATTTGGAATTTTAACGTTTTAATTAAAGGGTACTTTAAATATGAAACTAAAACCTCCAGAAGGAGGCGGCAAGTCACAGTCTTAATAAGTGAGTTGAGGGATTCATTCATTCAACCGATTCGTTCAAACGGCTGATTCATTCAGGAAAGAAGCAAGTGATTTGTTCAAAACGCGATTTCAGTAAAGAAATCATCGCTGTCTGTTGCCTTGAGACTCTGCTACGGTTTAATTTTGAAATTCTAGTCGGCGAAATAAAGGGAAAACAAACAATATGGACAATATTGTGTCTAAAAAGTAACTTACAATGTTAAGTTATTGTTAATTTAACTGTTGTATAACAAATATCACAGTTGCAATTGTGCACGGGAAAACGGCACTCTTGCTGATGTGATATTCTAATATAAGAACATAATATGGTATAAATAAGACAAAAACTAATTTGGGGACATATGGACTGCACACAGCAGTGAAATGACGATAGACAAATGCGATGTCAGCTCACAGTGCCTCGTACATAGTTAAAACAATGATTACAATATCATAATAGACAATACACATCGCACACCTCTACGCACAAGAATGAACTTACAACTGAACTGACATTTACCAACGTTCTTCTTCTCTCCTCTCTCGCGTGCAGGAGACAGACGTTATTCTGCCGCGAATGTGATGCGAATTGTCACGTTAACAAGCAAATCCACAAAGATAGAAAGTTGGTATGGACCCAAAAGCTGTGCGCAGATCCAAGTTGCGGTCGTAGCTGGAGGGTCTGCAGCGCTAGCAGCAAGCTGGCTAACATTAGCTCCTGCTGCCGCTTCCGTTATAGGCTACTACGTTATTTAATCAAAATAATCGTGGTTGACAAATGAAACTTTTTTTATGACCTCAACAGAACTAAGGCTAGGCCTAATGAAACTTTCATTATTAATCTCATTATTCTCTTGGCAAAATTTTACATACATAAATGTAAGTTTACGCATTCCAAAACATCTTTTATTGCTTTTAATAATGAGGTCAAGCAATATGTCAACACGATTAAGTTTTCTCTTAATCAAAAGGCAACAAAAACTGTGAATGTGTGTAAACAATTTGATATATTTTTGTAAATCCGTACTTCCCCTGGCAAAATGTGATGATATGAGTCTTTTATGTTTTGTTTATGTTAAAACACCCGCAATGTTGGAAACTGCACAATGTTTTACTTTTACAATGGAGATGAACGTTCCTGTAAACTGTGCAATTGTTGAAATAATAAAAAAAAAAAAAAAAAAAGACAAATGAAACTTTTGAGGAAAAATACAATACGGAGAAGTTAAATACAGCACAATTTTTAAGACCCAGACATCAAAATTTAAGACTTTTTAAAGTCTTTTTAAGGTATTATTTCAAAATTAATAAATTCAATGCTTTTAAGGCTTTTTAAGACCCCGCGGGAACCCTGAAAATACTCCTCTATAGCTAATTTTTCTAGCCAACTAATGGTCATTAAATGGCTTTCCTGAGGTAAATGTAACGTTGTGACATCGTTCTCCAGCTTTTAAATCTTTCCGCTGTTGAAAAACACTGATTGATCGATATTATGTACGAGGCATATACATTTAGCTAAGTTGTACTGTAACTTTCAACACACCTATTGTTTATTTAGATGATCGGTTCACTACGGTTCGCTAAGTTTGGTCGCGTCACATTTACAAGCGCCAAAACAGTATTGTTTTAATTTCGTAATAAAATTGATAGAATCTGAGAATTAGTTTCATATCAAAAGTGTCAATTGCGTGAGAGTGGGCAGCCCTGTATATATATTATAATGGTAGTATAAACATTCAAACAGCCGCATAAGTAAATGAATCACATTCACAGGCGTGTAGGATGTCAATCTCTTTATTATGAAACCAAGTCAAAATAAAAAAACGTCTTCATGTCACGTTTACCTCTGAAAACAGGATCACATTGATTGAGGAGAGCAGAGATGATGTCAGTGTTGCATTCTCAACTCCTTCCACACAAATGTAAACGAACATTCAAGTTGCATTTCAAGTTACACAACATTTAGTTGTGTTCGTTCAACGAACACAACTAAACCTCCAAAAGCACTAAACCAATCAAGCTTCATTAAAAACTCACTTGCACTTAGACAGAGAGGGAAGGGGAAAGCTGATTCAACAGAAGAGAACACAGAATGTCTGATGCGAGACGGTGTGTGTGGCAGCAGTTCGAGCGGGTGTAAAGATGCAGGACTCCTGATGGGCATTATGTGGGAGGCGGTGGGTAGTACTGGTTATACTGACCGTATTGACCGTACTGACCCCAGGAATTCTGGCCTCCCCACGAGTTATATTGCTGGAAGAGAAACAACAGATGGTGGTGAGTGTACAGGTGTATAAATGTAATAACTTTCTACTAACTCTGCAACTACATGTCAACTTATTCTAACCCTACCAGTCTACTAATACTCTACTAACACTCTAATGAGAGTTAGTAGACATGTAGGTGCAACGTTACTTCTCGTCAACAGAATGTGTTAAAGGTGCACTGTGTAATATTTAGGAGGGCCTGTATGTGAGTGCGGTTTCAGGCATTATTAAGTGCATTTTTCAGTGCCGCACTCATACTGACTCTTATTCTGCCTGACAGAAAGAAAAGCTTGTACTGAAGGCGGAGCGGTTTGACTAATCAGATGAAAGGGGCGTGTCAGCGCCGCCCACGTGTGCGAATGAAATAACGAACCCATAAACCGATCTGTAAACCACAAACGAATAATGAAAAATCGAGCCAAAATCTAATTTTTCGGTTTTTAAACTAAAGTAAAAAAACGAATAAACGAGCTGGTTTTCATTTCTCGTTATTCCATTCCAAACAGGAAATGAAATGATCAAAAAGTACACGGACTAATAACCCTCTGTCGATCCGACTGTCCGTGTGCGGGGAAAATGCGGAAGCATAATCTGTAGTTTTACACATATTAAACGTAAAAGTCATAATAAAAGTCATAATAATGAGATAAAAGCTCTAAATTATGTCAATTTCGAATTTCAATGTCAGAATTTACACTTAGTATATTATAATTTTGACTTTTTATGTTAGAATTATTACTTTTCATCTTATAAATATAACGTGGTATGCCATAATTTTTACTTTTTATGTCAGAATTTTACTTTTTGTCTTTTTAACTTTATATGTTATAATTTTATGTGATAATTATGGCTTTTTAAGTCAGATTTTCCTCTTAGTATATCATAATTTTGACTTTTTATGTCATTTTAACTGAACAGTGATTTCAGCCGGACTATTATTGATTAATTATTTCAGCGATTATTTAGACTTGCAGATTAGGGAAAATATGGATTAAAATATTCATATTTGTTGTGAAAGATGAAGCAATGATTTGTGTTAATTGCTGAAAACTGGCAAATAATTGTGTAAAAATACAGTAAAACAAATGTACAGAACAACTTTTGTGATTTACAAAAAAATCAAAAAATCATGACTTTATACATTCTGCTTTAGTTCAAATGGTTCAATCACAAAACAACTCAAATAATCCAAATGAGTTTAGAAGACCAGAATAAAGTTTCATAAGAACTGATATTCCTTCATTTAATACAAAAATAATTTACCAGATGAAGCAAAACCTGTTTAAAGTCCTTAAGCATAGCAGATAAAAACATAAAAAGTAAATATATTTATTTATATCTAATATAATCAACATTTAAGTTGATGCATTTATTTATACTTATAGATTTAATGTAATTCTATTTTCTGAGACATTGTGCTTGAGTGAGTTTGTAGTTCAGACACACGAGGGCAGTAGATTCACACACATATTGAGTCAAACTCTCAAATACAATGTGCATTCACAGCCTCAGTGACCATATCATAAAATCCATAAGCAAAACACATTCCTCATCATCACTAAGGCAGTTTTGCATTCAGTTTAAAGCCGTAACTCTGAAGGCATCAAGGGAAATCAGTTTATTGTTTTGGTTCTAAACTTATTTAAGAAAGACTTATTGAGCGTGAATGAGAACAGAAGAGCTGAATCTCATCATGAAATCATGGAATATTGCAGTGCTATATGTTAATGTTAATAATAATCTTGAATCAGAATAACAGTGACATCTCTTCTCTGATGATGTGGGCGGGGCAACCTGTCACTCACATGAGATCAGCCAATAGCAAACCACAACCATCCAATCAAATCCCCACAGACACAATCAAGCCCCGCCCACATCCGTTCTCGTTCCTGAAGCGTTTCACTCGGATATAATAATACAATAGAGAAGAAAAGATGATCACAACTTCCCTTTCATGCCGACTTTAAACATCCAGATGTGTTTGATCATGCTGAGAACGGCTCGGTCTGGATTTGCTGGTCAGTCAATAACACATTAACTTCTGATTTGTCTTCATATCTATAATGACACATTCACAGTTTGTGTGTCTTTGCGTTTTAGTTGATGGACAGAAGAGAAAATAACTGCTATTATCTGTGTACTTGAGCAACAGGGTTCTTGCTATCTCACTCATATTAATATTATACTCTGAAGAACGTGTGGAAGCCCATTTCTGACACATAAGGGAAAAACATGCTTTGGTAATGCATATTTATGACATAAAAAGTCAGAATTATGAGATAAAAGCTCTAAATTATGTCAATTTCGAATTTTAATGTCATAATTTCCACTTAGTATATCATAATTTAGACTTTTTGTGTTAGAATTATTATTACTCGTATGTCATAATTTTGACTTTGGGCTTTTTAAGTCATTTTAACTTAAAATGTCATAATTAAAAATTTTATGTCATAATTAAGGCTTTTAAAGTCAGATTTTCCACTTAACATTTCATCATTTTCCTTTTTGTCATTTTAACTTTGTCATAATTCAGATTTTCCACTTAGTGTATCATAATTTTACTTTTACATGTCATATTTCTGACTTTTTATGTAATTTTATCTTTATATATGTCATGTAATTTTATCTTTATATGTCATAATATTAACTTGGCTTCTTAAGTCAGATTTTCCACTTAACATATCATAATTTTACTTTTATATGTCATAATTCTTTTTATGTCATTTTAATTTTATATATGTCATAATTTTAACTTTTTATGTCATTTTAAGTTAGATTTTCTACTTGGTATATCATCATTTTGACTTTTTATTTTAGGATTATTACTTTTCATCTCATAAATATGACAGTATGTCATCATTTTTACTTTTTATGTCATTTTAACGGTCTTAATTTTACTTTTTAGGTAATAATTAAGGCTTTTTAAGTCAGATTTTCCACATAACATCATAATTTTACTTTTTATGTCATCATTTTGACTGTCATTTTAGCTTTATGTCATAATATTTGACTTTTTATGTCATAATTTTTAATTTTGTCATAATTTTGACTTATGTCATAATGTTGACTTTTTATGAATTTAAATTGATGTTGACTTTTTACTTCCTAATGAAGAAGCTGTATTTTTAAGAGGAGCTGCTCTTCATTTTACAGCTCTAGACTCGGCATTACTGAAGACTTACTGAGTAGATTAAAAATCTCTCCTAAAGTTCCTGTTAGAGAAGCACTAGTTATTAGATGTTGAATCCTGAGAAGCACTAGAGATGTTCTTCTCACACAGAAAGCTCAGTTTTCCACACATGACTGAGTTTCTGTACAGTAATAGTTAGCTCACGCTCACGTTCTCCAAAGAGAAGTTTAACAACTGAACATTTCCAAGACTTAAATCCCTCAAAGCTTCATTCTGCGTGTAGAAGCACGACTCTAATCCACCGCCGCGAGTTTAACAGACGCACATCACTAACGTTTATCTAGCGGGAAGATCAAATCTGAGTTTGGATTTTCAGTTTAATTACATCTCACTGAGAAATAATGAGTGGAATTTCCTTTACATTATAAACCCTCCCGGAAACACAGTCATATCTCCATCAGTTCCTCCACAAAGACACTCATATCCTCAGACACCATAGAAACTTATTAAAGAAGTTTTCTGTCATACGTCACATACATCTACTTTTATGTCCTTATTTTGACTTTTTATGCCATGATTATGACTTTTATGTCATAATTTTGACTTTTCATCTCATAAATATGACTTGGTATGTCGCAATTTACTTTTTATGTTATAAATTAGACTTTGTCATAATCATGGCTTTTTAAGTCAGAATTTCCAATTAGTATATCATAATTTCGACTTTTTATGTCATAATTATACTTTTTATCAGGGGTTTATGAATCTCGCTGGTCCCGACTCGAGATGGACCGACTGGCCGACCTCCATTCCTCCCCGCTGAACGCGAGTGATTATAAATGCGTGAAATGCACTCACGGTGGTTGAGTGCGGTAAAGTTAGTTTAATGTTCGATATTTCGCCGGACATTGTTTTCCCTTGCCACTGTTCTATAGGGTCGGCAGTCTTACAAAGATATCAATAGCAGGATTAGTTTTAACATTATGTAACCATTATCGACATTAAATATTCGTTCAAAATCATCTACGTGCATTAATGCTGCATATTTATACCTGAGAATGCTTTGACGCGTTTCCACAACGCATGCCTAAGGGAACGTCTGCCAATTCCACTAACTGCGTTAAACGTAGCCTATAATTTGTAAAATTTAATATTACTTTTCAAATTCCAAAGCTTGTAGAAGGTTCCTATTGGCAATGCTGATCTGGAAGCCTTGAGTAAATTAACTTATCTAAGAAAATGATTCATAAAACTCATCAGTTGAGCCTATGTTTACTTTCTTCACTGACACAGACGGAAATGAAAAGACTATCAGTCAAAGTTCAGCTTTAGGAGGGGAAGAAATACGGCAGGATAAGGAGACTGAGAGAAAAAGAAAGATTAAGATGAGAGAGCAGGTATTGACAAATAATCTAATGCACACTGACATGGTTTTAAAGCTATTTATTATCCATTTTTTTGGCCTTCAAAAGTCTTAAATTGCACATATGTATAGGTCAGAGAAATCAACATTTTCTCGGGGAAGCATGCCCCCGAACCCCCCTAACTACCCCACATTTAAATGCACATGGCTGTGGGGGTAATGTGGGCTGATGTGGCTACAGTGCCAGGGCTCAATTTTTGGCCCAGTGTTCAGCAATTTTAGCATAGTATCGTCATCATATCAGTGTTGATGGACCAAAATAAAACCATTAAAATATCAAGTAAATAAGTATTGTGATATGTGGTGCCACAGTGACACTCTTGTCCCAAAAAGTATTGCTATACAACGATACTCAATATGTTGTCCCACGGTGAGTCATTT
>JAVALU010002416.1:172500-240000 GCA_030770095.1 Gila robusta
GGATGTATACAAAAGCACGCCGGCACACAGAAATGTCAGCTTTTTGCTATTCAGCAAGCGCTCTGTGTATGTGTGAACAAGTCTGTCCTATTTGGTGTTGTATGTCCTGTTAAAATATTTTGCATTAAGATTCTGTGGCTGGGATCTCGCGTTTGCCGAGGCAGCGCGTAGGTTTCAGGTTTGCCTTGCAGTTGCAATACAGAATCTAGTAGCTCGGATCTCGCGTTTGCCGAGGCAGCGCTTAGATTACGAGTGTATTTTGCAATAAGATTCTGTGGCTGGAATCTCGCGTTTGCCGAGGCAGCGCGTAGATTTAAGGTTGCCTTGCAGTTGCAATACAGAATCTAGTAGCTCTGATCTCGTGTTTGCCGAGGCAGCATGTAGGTTACGAGTCTACTTTGCAGTTTGCTGTGTGAGTACGAGGCATGAACAGTCAGCTCCTGAGGGTGCTGGCTGTGTTCATTGAGAAATAACTCGCCGCACACGTGTGTTTCGGGTATCTCAGCCTCGCGCCTGTTGACTTTCTTCTCGAGAGATGAAAGCCAATATATTGTGTACTGGCCTACTCGAATCTCGCGTTTGTTAAGGCAACGCGTTACGGGTCTGCAATAAAAGGGACACACGCGATCTGATAAATAATACTGTTTAGGTGCGAGGCATTCACAGTCAGCTCCTGAGGGTGCTGTGTTCATTGAGAAATATCTTGACGCGTACAGCCGTGCGCTGTCAGGTGTTTCAGTCTCGCGCCTGTTGACTTTCCTCTCCAAGGATGAAAGCCAAATTTTAACGGCTCGAATCTCACGTTTGCCGAGGCAGCGTGTAGGTTACGGGATCGTATAATTAAATATAAAGCAGTATTCCAGTGTTATGGCTGCATTTAATTCCGAGGAGTTAAAGTAATTAAAAATTGTATCTGACTTAGAACTTGGTTAGATATTTTAATTCAGCCTACCATCTGAAGGAGAGTATCGCTTCTAGAGGTCCCCCTCAAAAAAAAAAAAAAAGCTGAGCTTGGGACTCTAGGCGGCGCTCTCGCCCAAAGCCTTTCAGGCCAGGAAGGCGAAAGGGAAGAGGTCCTAACTCCTGTGAGACCTCCAAGGGCCGCCCCCCCGGAGAGAGAGCGATCGAGGTCCCCTCTCTCCTCGGGCCCTCAGGATGCTGGCGTCGGTATCCCGCCGTCTCTGACGCTTCGGGTCACGCCAGCTTCCAGCGAGCACACGCTGCTTTTTCTGCCCCGAAGGCCTGCAGTCAAACAGCGTTTGGGTTCGCACACGGTGGGTCGTTGTCGGTTTTCCCCTGCCGGTCATCCGCTTCAGGGTGCCGTCAAGGACTCGCACAAAACACTGGACACCAGCCCCGAGGGGCTGGTTCCTTTGGTGAATTTCGTAGAGGCATGGCAAAACCTCACGAATATTTCTCCATGGGTCCTGCGCACTGTAGAAATTGGGTACAGACTGCAGTTCCGGGTCCGCCCACCAAAATTCAACGGGGTGGTTCGGACGGCAGTGCACCCAGAGCAGGGTCTGGTGTTGGAACAGGAAGTCAACTCGCTGCTGGGAAAAGGGGCCATAGAGCATGTTCCCCCACCAGTCAGGGAGTCCGGGTTCTACAGCCGGTACTTCATAGTTCCAAAAAAGGATGGAGGGTTGCGTCCAATTTTAGATCTGAGGCATCTGAATCGGTCTCTGAGGAGGTTCAGGTTCAAGATGCTCACTATTCCCACCATCGTGAGTCAAATCCAATCCGAGGATTGGTTTGTCACGATAGATCTAAAAGACGCCTATTTTCACATCTCCATCCTTCCATCGCACAGGAAGTTCCTGAGGTTTGCTTTCGGGGGCGAAGCTTACCAATATCGGGTTCTTCCATTCGGCCTAGCACTCTCCCCTCGCACTTTCACCAAGTGTATGGATGCAGCTCTAGCACCCCTGAGGCTCGAGGGCATCAGGGTGCTCAATTATATCGACGACTGGCTTATATTGGCCCAGTCGAGAGAGCTGGCGATTCGGCATCGAGATGTCGTCCTCGCCCACATCCAGAGCCTGGGGTTGAGACTCAACACGAAGAAGAGCGTGTTGGCACCAGCCCAGAGAACCATGTTCCTGGGAGTGGTGTGGGACTCGGTCACGATGCGGGCACTATTGTCTCCTGCTCGGATCGAGTCTATCCTGACCTCAGTGTCCAGGATAAAGCTAGGCCAGGCTGTCACTGTCAAACACTTCCAAAGAGTGTTGGGTCTCATGGCAGCAGCGTCCAGCGTGATACCTTCTGGCCTGCTACATATGAGAGCCCTGCAGTGGTGGCTGAAAGCCAAGGGGTTTTC
Source organism: Gila robusta (assembly GCA_030770095.1). Taxonomy (NCBI): domain Eukaryota; kingdom Metazoa; phylum Chordata; class Actinopteri; order Cypriniformes; family Leuciscidae; genus Gila; species Gila robusta. The sequence goes on from JAVALU010002416.1 coordinate 174,824, forward strand.
CCCGAGGGGAAATCCGTTCCGCTTGATAAGGGTTACGCGCAGGTGCCTTCGTTCCCTTTCAATGTGGAAGAAACCTTGGTTCCTGTCCCAGGGTCCCAAGTTGGGAGCATTATGTCGCCGAGTATCCGTTTCGACAGATGCCTCCCTCACGGGCTGGGGCGCGGTCATGGAAGGCCGTTTTTCGAGAGGTCACTGGCAGGACCATCATTTCTCTTGGCACATAAATTGCCTAGAAATGTTGGCGGTGTTCCGAGCTCTGAGGAGTTTTCTGCCAGACCTCCAGGTCGCCACGTTCTCGTGAGAACAGACAATACGTCAGTGGTGTCCTATTTAAACCGCCAGGGGGGTCTGAGGTCGCGCCCTCTCTGCAGACTGGCGCATCAGATCCTCCTGTGGTCCCAGCGGAGACTGTCGTCTCTCAGGGCGATGTATGTCCCAGGGGACCAGAACCAGGGAGCAGACATGCTGTCGAGGCAGGGGCTGAGGCCCGGGGAATGGAGACTCCACCCCGAGGTGGTGGAGTTAATATGCGAGAGGTTTGGCCCAGTGGAAGTGGACCTATTTGCGTCTCGAGAGACGACACACTGTCCACTGTGGTTCTCCCTTTCACATCCAGCCCCACTGGGGTTGGATGCCATCGTGCAGACGTGGCCAAGGCTGCGTCTGTACGCCTTTCCCCCAATCGCTCTGCTCCCAGCAGTTCTGGAAAGGGTCCGTCGGGACGGGGTCAGCCTACTATTAGTAGCCCCGTTTTGGCCGGCCCGGGTATGGTTTTCGGACATCATCCTGCTTCTGGCAGGCCCGCCATGGCAGATCCCTCTGAGGAGGGACCTGTTGTCTCAGGCGGGGGGCTCAGTTCTCCACCCTCGCCCAGAGCTGTGGAAACTGTGGGTCTGGCCCCTGAGGGGGCACAGTACCTAGAAGCCGGCCTGTCAGCAGAAGTGGTTGAAACTATACTCACTTCCAGAGCTCCCTCCACGAGGAAGTTATACGGCCTTAAGTGGAATGTTTTTTCCATTTGGTGCAGAGAGCGTGATCTGGACCAGTTCACTGCCCAGTGGCTTCAGTGCTGGAGTTTCTCCAAGACCGCTTTTCTGCCGGGCTTACCCCGTCCACACTCAAGGTTTATGTGGCTGCCATTGCGGCTTTCCACGCTCCTCTGAGTGATGGTCCTCTGGGGAGGCATCACCTGGTCGTACGTTTCCTCCGTGGAGCCTGGAGGATGAGACCTGCGACTCGCACCAGGGTTCCCTCTTGGGACCTGGCGGTGGTTCTCAAAGGGTTGGCCGAGGCCCCCTTCGAACCATTGGAGTCGGCTGAGGCCAAGAACCTTTCGTTTAAGGTGGTCTTTTTGTTGGCCATTACTTCTCTGAGGAGGGTAGGAGATCTTCAGGCGCTCTCTATTTCCAATGGGTGCTTGGAGTTTGCTCCAGGCAACATTAAGGCCATCTTACACCCCAGGCCCGGCTATTTGCCCAAGGTGCCATCTAATGTGGCACGGCCTATGGTTCTGCAGGCATTTCATCCTCCACCTCATGTGACGGCGGATGAGGAGAGACTTCATCTGCTCTGCCCTGTCAGAGCACTTCGGTATTACATCCAGAAGTCCTCCTCATGGCGGAAGTCGGATCAGTTGCTGGTGTGTTTCGGGTCGCCCAAGAGGGGGCTTCCCGCCTCTAAGCAGACCATCAGCAACTGGATCGTTCAGACTATTTCCCTGGCCTATCAGGTGCGCAATTTGCCTTCACCTATGGCCGTGAGGGCTCACTCCACCAGAGGCATGGCGTCCTCTAGAGCCCTCCTTTCAGGGGTTTCTATCCATGACATATGTGAGGCGGCTGGCTGGGCCACTCCGCACACATTCATGAGGTTTTACAGTCTGGACCTTCCCTCTACACCCGGTGCACGAGTGCTTTCGTCCTAAGTTGTGCCTGAAGACAGCTTCACACTAGGATGAGCGGGGTTCGTTGTGGTATAGTGGGTATCTCGTTCCCCTAGTGTCGTCACCGACGCAGTTCGAGTTCCCTCGAAAGGGAACGTCTCGGGTTACGTATGTAACCCTTGTTCCCTGAGAAAGGGAACGAGACACTGCGTCGGTTCGCCACACCTCACCCCGCCTGGAGCACTTGCTTCATAGCAAAAGCTGACATTTCTGTGTGCCGGCGTGCTTTTGTATACATCCGCTTATGCCGTCACACGCTACGTCATCACGCAACGCCAATAGGATTGGATTCGGTTTCATTCATAAATTCAGACGCGCTACGCTGAAGGGCGTTCCCCTAGTGTCGTCACCGACGCAGTGTCTCGTTCCCTTTCTCAGGGAACAAGGGTTACATACGTAACCCGAGACGTTTTAACAGATTATGTGTTTTATCCGTTGGTAAATTGGTGAATAAAGAGTGAACGAGAGAGTTGTGTGATTGTGAGCTTGAGTGTTTTGAGGCTCACAGACTCTTTTATCCGCAGGGAGAGTGTGTTGTTTTATAAGGAGTTATTAAATCATCTCTAACATGTTAAATCTGAATCCACTGGTTTAATAGCCTTGCAAATGAGTTTAATTTGCATCTTATTGGATATACATGAAATTTTGGCTGTTAAATTCTAATTACAAGAAGTTTAAGTTTAAGGTCATGATTTCATGAGATCTTATCAGGACTACTGTATGTGTGTGTTTTTATACATTTTTAAACAAAACTACAATAACATGTTGTTTGGCTATTAATTGACATTTTCAGGTCATTAGTGAACGAATCAGTCACAGAAACATGAGTTGATCTTGTTAATGTGACTGAAAGTGACGATATTTGAGTGTGTGAGAACTTGTTTGTCTTGATTGCATTTATGCATTTGTCAGATGCTTTTATCTAAAGCCCCACACACACACACACACACACACACACACACACACACACACACTCTCTCTCTCTCTCACTCACTCACACACACACACACACTCTCTCTCACTCTCTCTCACACACACACACACACACACACACACACACACACACACACACACACACACACACACACACACTCTCTCTCTCTCACTCACTCACACACACACACACACACACACACACACTCACACACACTCACACACACACTCTCTCTCTCTCACTCACTCACACACACACACACACACACTCTCGTGGGCCGTGACGTTTCATTGGTTCGGCATGTTTTAATGGCGGTTTATTAACTTTGATCTCCAATAAAGTAATGATTCATACAGAATTATTATCATCTTTTGTCTTGTTCTGATGTAACGAAGGACATCAAAGAGCGAATGTGTATAATATCTTGTGTATATCATAGATAGACAATTATGTTTTCTATTATTAATTGTTTTGGCGGTTTTTTTTTGTTAATTGCATGAAGTTGCAGTATTGATTTCACCTGGTGAAACATGTTTAAACTGTGAAAAATATAGTGTCAGGGAGATTTGGGCATTGAATATAATTGCAAATGATAGAGGTCAGTCAACAAGAGCAGCGGAAATTACAGAGAACGCAAACATAAAATCAATCAGCGAGAGCAGCGATAGGAGACAAAGTGTGTGTTTAATGAGCCAGGAAACTTATACTTTCCTAATTTACAGCCGTACGACCCAAAACACACACACACACACACACACACACACACACACACACACACACACACACACACACCTTCCAGACAAAGGACTATTATGGGCTGGTCTGCTAGTTTCTCTGAAGTGTTTAAGAAAACAAAAGCTTGTAAACCCAGAGGTCATTAGGAAGAAGAAGCTGTGCAGCCGCTCTTATAAAGCAATTTATAAATACAAAGATTAGATTTATGATGATTATTTTCCTCATATTCTCCATTGTTGCGGCTCCTCTCTTCCCAGTCTGTCAGTAACGCTCTGTTTACTTCCTGTCTCTATGAAGCCCCTCCTCCTGAAAAGCACACTGTGCTCTGATTGGTCGGCTGGAGCAGTGTGTTGTGATTGGTCGAGCGCTTCGAGTGTGTTTGGGAAATGTCCCGCCCCTTACCATAACCGCCAGTTTAACACACTACTAACTAACTCAACCAGGCCCCGCCCCTTTATTCTGCGTATGAATTATTATAATGAGGAATATTGTGACGTGTTTGTTCCCGGAAGAAACTCAAGATACAATGGAGGCGTTTCAGGAGTTCAGAAACACTGACACTGATATAGAGAAGAAATCACTTTTTCATCCTCAAACAGCAACATTACACACACTGAAGACAGATCAACATGGACAAAGATATTAGTGTATTAACCCTTGTGTGACCATTTTAGTTTTTGTAATAATGTTTCCTGTGTTAATGCCTACTGCATACATTTTGGCACAGGTGTGTATTTCTATTGGAATTTTACTATTTCACCCCCATTTCCTTTAATAAATCTATTTTGCACTATAACACAAAAAAGTTCGGGACCTTCAGGACAAAAATGTCCCCATTGAAACCCATTAAAACTGCGACCATTTAACTAAAAAATGATGCAATCTTTGTTAATAGGCTTTTTTAGTGTTCTAGATAGAACAGTTTTAGAGTTCACCATTTCTCATAAAATCGATTTTTTATATAAAATAATGTTCATAAATCATTTTCATAAACTTAAACCTCAATAACTTTTTTTGTTTGTCACTTTTACATTTTTTTTTTATTTCAACAATACTCTGCCAATCTTCTTTAAAATGAGACCAAACTTAAGTCTTAACTTTAACCTCAAAATTAAGACAGTTTTATGACAGACCTGTTTGTGCATTATGGACTTACTATATGTATAACTTTTTTTAATTGACGCACCAGGGTTAATGCATGCATTCTCTGAGACGATGCAGTGTGTTTGAGCTTCAGTAATGCAGTGTGTGTGTGTGTGTGTGTGAGAGAGCAGTGTTTAATACACTAAGGGATCGTTCTGTTCATATCCAGCTAATTAATTCACAGCATGCGTCGTGGTGGACGGGATGCTTTAATCTCCCTGAGATGTCATTGTGTTTGCGCAACTAACAATGCCAAATCTTCATTCGCCACACATAAATAAATGAATTAACACGAGGAGGAGAAGTAAATTGTCTCCAGTGCTTCTGAAAACCTTACAGAAATACCAATCAGGTCTGGGCGTCACGGGCCGGGCGACCGCTGTGAGAATAACACACACAATTAATATGCACAAACATCTCTACTGAAGAACGAGGCCTTGCACAAGAGCCACCGCTCTAAATATTAGCGAATGATAACAGTGAATGTGGAGAATTGATTTGAATGCATATGAATACTTCAGATGCAATGGATAAAAGTGACAAATGTGTAAATGCACTGAGCAAAATGAAGTGTAAACTGGTAAGAATTGGTAAGAAAATTCTATTTCAGCCATTTATTTGTAATTAATTGTGAAATTTACTAGCATTTTCTGAATAAAAATGGTTTCTACACCAATTTTTTTAGGTGTTGTAGTATTAGTATATTGTCTTGTAAAACGTACTCTGATCATCTTTTATTTATCATCTCTTATATGGCCAGGACGCTCTCGTAAAAGAGATTCTTAATCTCAATGTGCTTCTTTTCCTGGTAAAATAAAGGTTAATAAATAAAAATAATTTACAGCTTTTACAGTGTGTAAATGTAACTGTGGCAAATGTTGTTTAAAATCAAAACAACACAAAGCAAAGCTTTTCTTTCTCAGTATTTTTGTATTGTTTCCAGTCCAAATATCTAAATATTCTTAAATCAAGATGCATTTACTAAAGTAGTAACATGCCGTAAGATATTATGTCTTGTTTTATGGGGGGAAAAATTTGTGAGTTTTTGCTTAAAAACAAGCAAAATTATCTGCCAATCAGGTCAGAAAAATAATATTGTTTCCATTTGAATTAACATTATTTATCTTTAAGCAACAACTCAACAACTTTTACTACTTTAGTCAATGCATCTTGATTTAATAATTTTTATATTTGGACTGGAAACAAGACAAAAATACAGAGTAAGAAAAGCATTTTTTGCAGTAAGTTTGTATTCCAACATTGCTGAAATATACAGAGATCAATCAAATCTCAAATGAATAGTGCAGATATAGTGCGGCAGACGAGGTGAAGTTAATAAAGCCGTTCACGAGTTTCTCTGTTCACACACATTCACTTTCATATAAAGCCACGAGGCAGAATAGTGTGCGTCAGCATTATCCTGTCGATAATAAATAAAAAAAACTCAGAAAAGCGTTTGAGAAATGCAGGATTTGAGATCGCTTTGAGGGTCGAGAATATTTATTCACTTTAATCACAAGGTCCTCTATTGACTTTTCCAGAAATGTAATATTCATCCCGCAAGCCTGTGAGAATCTCCTAATGCAGTTTCAGATGATCTCTACGAGACAATAAACATTTATAACTTTCCACACGCCGTCACAAACTTTCTTCATATGATGTGCTTTGGTTGTTTTTGTTAGAAAGGAAAAACTCTCGTTTTGGTCGTTGAACATAAAATAGAAATGTTTATCCATGCAATAAAAGTCAATAGTGTTTGAACTCTAACATTCTTCACTGTCCTCTGCGTAAGAAACTCATACAGGTTTGAATTATGACAGAATGATCATGAATGATTGAAGGCGAGACTCAGGCAGAACATTGTTTTTTCAAGCACTGGTGGTCAATTTTAAGATCTATTTTGCTTCTATAACATCAGATATCCAAAATTTATATTTAAATATTGTATTGCACTTTATCCCTCTACGTGTGTGGTTTTCAGTATCAGCTCATCTCTTTAAAGACTGTGAGTTTGAGTCAGAAAGGGGGGGGGGGGGGGGGACCTACAATTCTCGGGACAGCAGCATTTGTCCAAATTTCAATCTTAACCGTTCTATTTCATCAGAAAGGATCTTAAAACAGGGCTTTAAGTGTAAAATACCGAACTTGTCCTTTAATGTCATATACTGATATCCATTTTTTCAGTTCTATTCACATTTGGGGTCTTACCTTCAATATATAGAATATATATTAAAAATGACATTATTTATATATTTTTGTAATAACCGAAAATTATTATTATAATTATTTTTTCCTTCCCGGGAATGTTATGAAACTTTTAGGAAGGTTTTGGCACTTGCTCTTTGAACACACAAATAGAAAAGAAAAAAAAAAAGAATCATAATTTACATAATATGTAAAAGGTTAAATGGTCCTAAAGAAAAATAGTTTTATTGTCCAAATGACCACACAGTTCTAGCATAAAACGTGTATCAAATATATATTTCATATAAAAATTTAAAATAGTATTTTTGTGCATTTTTCATAACAATAAACTTGAGTAAACTTTAAGTCCAAGTGAGCAGTTGCTCATTATCATTTAAAGAGACATGCACCGAAACAGGTTGCTGTGAATAGAGCGGTTTTTGAGGAGGTAAAAAGGGTGTTGTTTTACACAACCTTTTTTAACCAAATTTTAACCAAAGTGTATTGCAAACTTTACATGAACACCCAAAAGAATCATACCCACTTGTGGAAAACGGGCATCCGATGACCCCTTTAAAGCTACAATATGTAAGATTTTTGTAATAAAATATCCAAAAATCACTATATGTCCTGCAGTTGTGTACTTACAATATCTCAAAAGTTCCTAAAGATTTTTAATTCCAATTTTAAATAATGTCTCGTCCATGTTCACTTGTCGCCTGTCAATGACGTAATATCTGCCATAGTAACCATGGCGACATACGTGGACAACTGCGTTACGTCTAGCGGCACGTTCACGCTGTTGTTGTTTCGTTCAAACATTATGGATCATGGGAAGCAGACTTTGGGACAAAAGGAGAACTAAAACGAGGATCAATATCAGCGTGGCTTAATTCAGCACTTGCGGGTGGTTAGTCCGGTAAAATGAAATGTCCTTATTCCTTTATATCCGCGGGACTCGCGTGTGGCGCTGAGATCTGTCTCTCATTAGCGATCGCGACCCGCTTCACACAGTCATGTTAAAAACATCAATGTCACTCATCCATAAACATTATTAGATCCATCGGCACGACAATTCCATAATTCCACATATGCGTCATCAACCTACGCCTTTGTTATTGTAAGAGGTTAGCAATGCCTAGCGACGAAAAAAAAAAAAAACACATTGTAGCTTTAAGTCTGTTAAAATCAGATACTCTAAGACTTTTACTCTGTCTCCTTTCTTCACCTTTGTCGCCATTGGCTTTTGGCTTGCTTAGTTGGGGATATTTAATTTTATATTTAATAATATTTTTACAACATTATTTTCCTGTTACCTCTGTAAAGCTGCTTTGAAATAATCTGTATTGTAAAAAGCGCTATATAAATAAAGGGGACTTGACTTTTGAAGTCGTATTGGAATTACTGACTTGTAATAGAGTCATTTTCGCTGTAAGGTATCTGTACTTTTTCTCAGGTACTCTTTACATCTCTGTATGATTTATGTTTTATGCACTGAACCGTATAAATCAGGCTGGAAGAAGGTCTCAGACTGAAGATGTGGTGGGGAACTTGTGCAGCTTTTCCTTTTCAAGATCCTGCTGAATGTCTTATATTTAATGTAATAACATTGCTTCTCACAAAAACAAAAGCGTCTCAGTGACGGAGTGATGATGACAGAGACAGAAGACTTTCATGTGTGTCTGTTGTCAGTTTCACGGTGTGAGACCGAATTAATACGTCTCTTTCAGCTCTTTTTCTTATGAAGCTCATGAAAAGAAGTTAAGTTTGCATTCTGTCTTGTGTGTTATCGCACGCACACACGTTGTGTGTGGATTGGTTTTATTCCCATATGCAGGGCGAACGGCAGCTGGCCAAAACCACGGGGAGTTTGAGTGTAAAGACTCGGGATTAATAGGCACTGCTTACTTACTGATATTGGAAAAGAGGTTGAAAGCGTAGGAACAAATCAATAATAGTAAATGAGTGCAGAGAAAGACAAACACACCGGCATAATGAGCCCAGCTGGGAGAAAATAAGTATGACACTGATTCATTAACACGCTAAAGTTTAGACCGTATTAGATTTAAGGCTTTTGCAGGTCAATCTGTAGAAAGACTCGCGGTAAATGTTTGCTTTTGCTCTGAGAATAAGAATACGAATAACTTTCTGCTGTTAAATATAGGAAAACATGATGTGTTGTTCTGTAGGAAGCTTTAAGTATAACAACATGTTCTAATAACATTTCCATTAAGTAATGAAAACATTATTTCTGAATGTTCAAAACGCCCAAATTTTAATTCTTATCCATCCATCTATCCATCCATCCAGTCATCATCCATCCATCCATCCACCCACCCAATCATCATCCATCCATTCATCCATCCAATCATCATCCATCCATCCAATCATCATCCATCCATCCAATCATCGTCCATCCATCCATCCAATCAATCATCATCCATCCATCCAATCAATCATCATCCATCCACCCATCCATCCAATCAATCATCATCCATCCATCCATCCAATCAATCATCCATCCATCCATCCATCCTCGTCCGTCCAATCATCCATCCATCCATCCAATCAATCATCATCCAACCATCCATCCAATCAATCATCATCCATCCATCCATCCGTCCGTCCAATCATCCATCCATCCATCCAATCAATCATCATCCATCCACCCATCCATCCAATCAATCATCATCCATCCATCCATCCATCCAATCAATCATCATCCATCCACCCATCCATCCAATCAATCATCATCCATCCATCCATCCATCCAATCATGATCCATCCATCCATCCATCCATCCGATCATCCATCCGTCCATCCGTCTGTCCTTCTGTCCGTCCATCCATCCATCATCCTACAATGAAATGAATATTGTCATACCCATCCATCCATCCATCCTACAATGAAATGAATATTGTCATAAATATCAGTATCAAATGAAATGGGAAAACCAGTCACTTTTACTGCTGTAGACCCACAGTAAATACATAAAGGATCACCTTGAAACAGTGTAAGAAGCTTTTAAGATTATTTCTGTCCTCAAGACGCGGTGAGCACGAGTGCTGCAGGACGACACACGTTTAGGGTTTGTTGAGTAATGATAGCAATGCTTGACTTCGCTTTCTCTCAGACAGAAGTGATATGCTCTCAGCGTAGTGTTAATCGAGCAGACATGTCCCCATCTGTGATCCACAGCGCTTTTGTTTTTCTGCCGTGGTTAAAAAAAATCATAGGCGGAAAAACATTCCCCGGGGGAAAAACTCCACATGACCCCTCCTGATAAAACCCGGCATGACTCGATCTGTCACTGGTGAGAAAAACATCATCAAAAGCCTCTTAAGCTTGAATCTCTGGGGTTGTGAAGCCCATTAATACATGTCCAATTTCCTTGTGCGTTCAGAGTAAATATCCATATCACAACTAAACCATCAGTGCAAACAAGTGCAAATTGAAGGCTTACAGTGTTTTGCAGGTAGACAAATATAAAGCATTCAGGAGATTGTTTTTGCAGCAGATTCCCAAATAAATTGGGCCTATATAATATTATTACATGGCTCTGTGGAATACTTGATTCTGATTGGTCAATTGCTCCATCCAGCGATTGTGTTTTTCCTAGATAACAACTGAACACAGAAACACAGGCTCATCCGGGTCACTGAAGTCAGCAGCACTATACGCTCGCTAGGAAACGTTTCAGCGCTATACGCTCGCTAGGAACCGTTTCAGCACTATACGCTCGCTAGGAACCGTTTCAGCGCTATATGCTCGCTAGGAACCGTTTCAGCACTATACGCTCGCTAGGAACCGTTTCAGCGCTATACGCTCGCTAGGAACCGTTTCAGCACTATACGCTCGCCGTTTCAGCGCTATATGCTCGCTTGGAACGGTTTCAGCGCTATAGGAACCGTTTCAGCACTATACGCTCGCTAGGAACCGTTTCAGCGCTATACGCCTGCTAGGAACCGTTTCAGCGCTATATGCTCGCTAGGAACCGTTTCAGCGCTATACGCTCGCTAGGAACCGTTTCAGCGGTTTACGCTTGCTAGGAACCATTTCAGCGCTATACGCTCGCTAGGAACGGTTTTTCTTCGTGGAAGTTTTGATTTTGGTGAGCCAATAAAATATTAATACTCAGTCGAAGCAATATTTTGTGTACAGTTATTTAATTATGCCATCCAGTATCGTGGACTCGCTCTCTCTTGTTTTATACAAACGCAGCGTCGGCCATTTTGAGACTGTTTTGTCCACTGTTGGATTATATGATAAAACAGGTACAATTTTAAGTTTAATCTGAAATCAATATCTCTTATCTCCATAATTATTAATGTGTTGAAATGCTGTGTAATAAGTGTATGACTATACCGTATCTCTTAAATGTCTAGTTTGAACTTGCCGCTGAAACTGCTCTCTCTGCGGAAGCTTTGCGTTTAAAGAATTAATAAAATATTTAGAGTCAGATCAATATTTCATGTCTAATTATTTACTTATGTGGAAGTATTCATGTAATAAGCGGATAATGTACATCCAGCCGGTTGTTCTCTCAGAATAAATGTGTGTGTGTAAGCGTGTGTGTGTGTGTGTGTGTGAGAAAGAGAGAGTAATCACTATTTCTCTTTAGAATAAGAGTAGGAGAATGAACTGAAGTAAAGAGTCAATGTTGATTTCATGCGACACAAATAATGGCTTCAGTCGATACCAATTTCAATACAACAGCAAAAGCTTGATTTTTAAGCTCTTATGAATGAAGAAAACATTGTTTCTCGGGTAATTATTCGAGACAAGTGCAAGAAACGACTTACAAACAATGAAACAAAGAGCGTTTCGGGTCGAACAGCAACAAGTATTTGCATTCAGAAGCTGAATAAAAACGCAACACAAGAAGATGTAAATGACTGCCAGTATTCGATTATTAGATATTATTCATTCACACTAATTTGCTGCTGTTGGATTTTGACTGCGAAGCTGTAATTAAAATCAGCCGTAGAGTCTCTCACTTCAGGCCAAACTTTGTGTTCATGTTTGATCGGAGAATTTCACATTCAGACAAAACCAGTGAACTACTGTCTCTCTTTATTTATCAAAATTAAATGTTGTTTATTTACTCGTATTATTAATGATATATCAGACAGCATCAGCTCGTGCTCACCAGGATTCAGATGATAGTTTATAAATGTGTACTTTATTAGTTCAGGGGTGGTAATTAAATATATGCAACAGCGTGTCATAAATCACAAAGCAATAAACTTAGACTTAGACTTCTTTATTGTCATTGTAACACAGTCACAACGAAATTCTCTGTGACACAGTCCAGTTTGCAGCATATAAAAACAACCATTCAGACAAACATTAAAATGACAAACAACAAATGTCAATGAATTAATCCAATGATATATAAACATAATAAATAGAAATATAAAGACACGTCAAATCGAGACGAGCTATTTTAATTCTTAAGGTGCTAAACTAATAAATAACTGATTACAAGAATAGTTATAAGAATACTGATAGCAGCATAAAAATATATTGATATTCTAAATACTCAAACAGTTTAAACACAATTATTCTATATAGGAGTTATAGAGGCTACAGTTCTTGAAAAAATAATAATAAACGCTGTGCATGATTCAATCTAATTAAAGAACAATGAGGCTTTCATTAGTGTCATTTCAAAGTGCCGTCTATTTCATCACGACTAAATTGTTTCAGGAATCCCAAATGCTCGAGATGCATCCTGAGAGATCGTACGTGTGTGTGTGTGTGTGTGTGTCAGCTGACCGTCTCATATGATCAGTGAGAAACTCCATCTGTTCTTCACAGATCTTGCTGTACGATATAAACACAATCTGCCGAGTGTTAAACACGCACTGAGACGCCATCAGGACTGCATATGTGCGGGAAAAAAACAGCAGACCGAATCGAGGAATCCATTAATGAAAATACAGTATGGAACTTAACGGAACTTGGATGATCAAGTCAAGTCACTTTTTATAAAGCGCTTTAGACAATACAGAGTGTTTCAAAGCAGCTTTACAGAGATAACAGGAAAATAATGAACAAAGTTTGTTTCCAGAAGAAAATAGCGTCACAGTCCAGCTTAAGTAAGTTCAGTGATGTTTCATTTTTGTTGTAAAAAAGTATTATAATTTAGTTCATATATCTATATAGCGGCTCTGGAGAAAAGCGTGATGTCATCGCCCAGCTCAGTTCAGTTCTCATATAATGGTGTCAATGCAGGTGATCAATAATATTGTTTAATATTAAATTAAATGTCCCCAACTAAGCAAGACAAAAGCCAAAGGCGACAGTGGCAAGAAAATAATAAACCGTTCCTGCTAGGAACCGTTTCAGCGCTATATGCTCGCTAGGAACCGTTTCAGCGCTATACGCTCGCTAGGAACCGTTTCAGCGCTATGAACCTTTCAGAGCTGAAACGGTTCCTAGCGAGCGTATAGCGCTGAAACGTTTCCTAGCGAGCGTATAGTGCTGCTGACTTCAGTGACCCGGATGAGCCTGTGTTTCTGTGTTCAGTTGTTATTTAGGAAAAACACAATCGCTGGATGGAGCAATTGACCAATCAGAATTAAGTATTCCACAGAGCCATGTAATAATATTATATAGGCCCAATTTATTTGGGAATCTGCTGCAAAAACAATCTCCTGAATGCTTTATATTTGTCTACCTGCAAAACACTGTAAGCCTTCAATTTGCACTTGTTTGCACTGATGGTTTAGTTGTGATATGGATATTTACTCTGAACGCACAAGGAAATTGGACATGTATTAATGTGCTTCACAACCCCAGAGATTCAAGCTTAAGAGGCTTTTGATGATGTTTTTCTCACCAGTGACAGATCGAGTCATGCCGGGTTTTATTATTTGCTGCAATATCTCTTATCTCCATAATTATTAATGTGTTGATATGCTGTGTAATAAGTGTATGACTATACCGTATCTCTTAAATGTCTAGTTTGAAACTGCTCTCTCTGCGGAAGCTTTGCGTTTAAAGAATTAATCAAATATTTAGAGTCAGATCAATATTTCATGTCTAATTATTTACTTATGTGGAAGTATCCGTGTAATAAGCGGATAATGTACATCCAGCCGGTTGTTCTCTCAGAATAAATGTGTGTGTGTGTGTGTGTGTGTGTGTGTGTGTGAGAAAGAGAGAGTAATCACTATTTCTCTTTAGAATAAGAGCAGGAGAATGAACTGAAGTAAAGAGTCAATGTTGATTTCATGCAACACAAATAATGGCTTCAGTCGATACCAATTTCAATACAACAGCAAAAGCTTGATTTTTAAGCTCTTATGAATGAAGAAAACATTGTTTCTCGGGTAATTATTCGAGACAAGTGCAAGAAACGACTTACAAACAATGAAACAAAGAGCGTTTCGGGTCAAACAGCAACAAGTATTTGCATTCAGAAGCTGAATAAAAACGCAACACAAGAAGATGTAAATGACTGCCAGTATTCGATTATTAGATATTATTCATTCACACTAATTTGCTGCTGTTGGATTTTGACTGCGAAGCTGTCAGCTGACCGTCTCATATGATCAGTGAGAAACTCCATCTGTTCTTCACAGATCTTGCTGTACGATATAAACACAATCTGCCGAGTGTTAAACACGCACTGAGACGCCATCAGGACTGCATATGTGCGGGAGAAAAACAGCAGACCGAATCGAGGTATCCATTAATGAAAATACAGTATGGAACTTAATGGAACTTGGATGATCAAGTCAAGTCACTTTTTATAAAGCGCTTTAGACAATACAGAGTGTTTCTGTCACGATCCACACACGGGAAACAGAGAGATCCAATTGCAGGTAAGAATTTATTGGGGAAATCCGTAATCATACATCCAGTCCAGGCAGGGGTCAAAACCAAAGTAGCAATCCAAAATAAACAAGAACAATACAAACGGGCAAGAAGGCAGTACTCAGAAGTGGGGTGATGAAAAACAAGGACTCCGTGACACACACTGAAACAGACAGGGTTATATACACATATTTAACAAGACTAACACAGAACAGTTGGGAACAATGATTACGGGGAACAGCTGAGTGCAATGAACTGATGAGTGACAGTGACAGACAGAATGCTGGGAATTGAAGTCAAATGTGAAGGACACCGTGAGAACGAGGACCTCTAGTGATAGACAAGGGAAACACAACCAGACACTGTGACATAACCCCCCCTCTACGGAGCGGCTACCAGACGCTCCACAACAACACTAAAACACGATACAAGAGTTCAGGAGGGAGGTGGAACGGTGGAGGATCAGGGGGAGGGATGGTGGGCCAGGTCCATGACGGGAGACAGGAACAAGGGGTGAGGGCTTAACCGGGAACCAGGGCAAAGTAGACAGTCCATCGGGCGGCCAGGGTGAAGCAGACAGTCCATCGGGCGGCCAGGGCGGCGAAGACCCCTCGGGCGGCCAGGGCGGCGAAGACCCCTCGGGCGGCCAGGGCGGCGAAGACCCCTCGGGCGGCCAGGGCGGCGAAGACCCCTCGGGCGGCCAGGGCGAAGCAGACAGTCCATCGGGCGGCCAGGGCGGTGACGACCCCTCGGGCGGCCAGGGCGAAGCAGACCCCTCGGGCGGCCAGGGCGGTGAAGACCCCTCGGGCGGCCAGGGCGGTGACGACCCCTCGGGCGGCCAGGGCGGCCAGGGCGAAGCAGACCCCTCGGGCGGCCAGGGCGGTGAAGACCCCTCGGGCGGCCAGGGCGGTGAAGACCCCTCGGGCGGCCAGGGCGGTGAAGACCCCTCGGGCGGCCAGGGCGGTGAAGACCCCTCGGGCGGCCAGGGCGGAGACGACCACTCGGGCGGCCAGGGCGGAGACGACCCCTCGGGCGGCCAGGGCGGTGAAGACCCCTCGGGCGGCCAGGGCGGTGAAGACCCCTCGGGCGGCCAGGGCGGTGAAGACCCCTCGGGCGGCCAGGGCGGAGACGACCACCCAGGCGACCACGGCACAGGAACAGAAACCGGCTCAGGAACAGACACCGGCTCAGGAACAGACACCGGCTCAGGAACAGACACCAAAACTGTAACAGCCACAAGAACAGACACAAACACAGAAACAAACACTGGCTCTGGCGCTGGAACAGGCACTGGCTCTGGAACAGACATGGGCTCCAGCTCTGGAACAGGCACTGGCTCTGCCTCCGGCTCTGGAACAGGCATTGGCTCTGCCTCCGGCTCTGGAACAGCAGACACTGGCTCCGGCTCTGTAACAGGAACTGGCTCTGGAACAGGCATTGGCTCAGCCTCCGGCTCTGGAACAGGCATTGGCTCTGCCTCCGGCTCTGGAACAGGCATTGGCTCTGCCTCCGGCTCTGGAACAGGCATTGGCTCTGCCTCCGGCTCTGGAACAGGCATTGGCTCAGCCTCCGGCTCTGGAACAGGCATTGGGTCTGCCTCCGGCTCTGGAACAGGCACTGGCTCTGCCTCCGGCTCTGGAACAGGCATTGGCTCTGCCTCCGGCTCTGGAACAGGCATTGGCTCTGCCTCCGGCTCTGGAACAGGCATTGGCTCTGCCTCCGGCTCTGGAACAGGCATTGGCTCTGCCTCCGGCTCTGGAACAGGCATTGGCTCTGCCTCCGGCTCTGGAACGGGCAATGGCTCTGCCTCCGGCTCTGGAACAGCAGACACTAGCTCCGGCTCTGGAACAGCAGACATGGGCATGTCTAGGATCCGAACCAGACGCTCCAGATAGTCCAGATCCAAGAAGGCAGACGGCACTGGCTCTGCCTCCGGCTCTGGAACGGGTACTGGCTCTGCCTCCGGCTCTGGAACGGGCATTGGCTCTGCCTCTGGCTCTGGAACCGGCAATGGCTCTGCGTCCGGCTCTGGAACCGGCAATGGTTCTGCCTCCGGCTCTGGAACGGGCACTGGCTCTGCCTCCGGCTCTGGAACGGCCATTGGCTCTGCCTCCGGCTCCGGCTCTGGAACAGCAGACACTGGTTCCGGCTCTGGAACAGCAGACACGGGCATGTCCAGGATCCGAGCCAGACGCTCCAGATAGTCCAGGTCCAGGAAGGCGGACGGAACGTGAACAGTCTCTCGCTGGGCAGACGTGACGTGAACAGTCTCTCGCTGGGCAGACCTCCACGGGTCCTGCGGAACTTTACCAACCGGGTCCCCTTAAGCAATTCCCTTCTCTCCCGCTCGGTGGCTGGGGAAGAGATGTTGCAAAACATACCGCTGGATCTCTAATGACGGAGTCCTCCTGTCACGATCCACACACGGGAAACAGAGAGATCCAATTGCAGGTAAGAATTTATTGGGGAAATCCGTAATCATACATCCAGTCCAGGCAGGGGTCAAAACCAAAGTAGCAATCCAAAATAAACAAGAACAATACAAACGGGCAAGAAGGCAGTACTCAGAAGTGGGGTGATGAAAAACAAGGACTCCGTGACACACACTGAAACAGACAGGGTTATATACACATATTTAACAAGACTAACACAGAACAGCTGGGAACAATGATTACGGGGAACAGCTGAGTGCAATGAACTGATGAGTGACAGTGACAGACAGAATGCTGGGAATTGAAGTCAAATGTGAAGGACACCGTGAGAACGAGGACCTCTAGTGATAGACAAGGGAAACACAACCAGACACTGTGACAGTTTCAAAGCAGCTTTACAGAGATAACAGGAAAATAATGAACAAAGTTTGTTTCCAGAAGAAAATAGCGTCACAGTCCAGCTTCAGTAAGTTCAGTGATGTTTCATTTTTGTTGTAAAAAAGTATTATAATTTAGTTCATATATTTATATAGCGGCTCTGGAGAAAAGCGTGATGTCATCGCCCAGCTCAGTTCAGTTCTCATATAATGGTGTCAATGCAGGTGATCAATAATATTGTTGAATATTAAATTAAATGTCCCCAACTAAGCAAGACAAAAGCCAAAGGCGACAGTGGCAAGAAAATCAAAAGTAGGCTTTTACACTGAAAACTCGACCTCCATATCAGTATCAGCCGATATACTGTATGTTAATTTATAATGTTATCGTTATCGGCCTGATAAGAAAATGTGGCCGATATATTAAAGCCAATAAATAATGTATTATTTCCTTCAGCTGAGACACTTCAGATGCGACTGTTCAACATGATGGTTTTGAATTGCTTGAAATATGATTGAAATCACTTCAAAAAAGGAAAATACAGTTCAGTGCAACATGTGCAGTGCAACTGTCATATCGGCTTCATAAAATTATTATGAGAACATTATAATTGTGTGCTTGGGACGTGGATTTTAATGGTGAGACAAAATTTTCATATTGGTGCATCCCTACTTAAAGCGTGAGCCGGTGTGAATGAGCGGTTCACAGTTTAGCAACTCAAGCTCGTGACGCTCGTGGTGTTTTCAGCGTCTCAACTATTCATCAGTAAATATACGTAAATATATATACCTGCTAATATATACCTGCTAAATTCAGTTCAGAATGCTCATCTTGGTTATGCACAAACGTTATATATTACATTAATATAGGGATGCACCAATATAAATTTTTGGCCGATAACGATAACCGATAATTCTTTATATTTGAAAGCCGAAAGCCGATAACCAATATATTGGCCGATAAATCTAAATCCACATTTATATATAATTTTTGAGAGCCTGATTACAAAAACAAAAGTCTCAACATTAAAATGCATGTCCCAAGCACACAATTATAATGTTTTTATTATAATTTTATGTATCTTATATGACAGACTTGTGCTGCACATGTTGCACTGAACTGTATTTTCCTTTTTTCCAATCAAATTTTGGAAGGGAAGCGTTTTAAGTTTAGAAAGATTTTAAGTCTCCCGTCCCCTGCATCACAGTGCTCTGGTCCACTATCTGCTTTCCCGAGTTGCCAAGTGTGCTGTTTTCCTGTGGATTTGGGCTACTTTAACACTGTGACCGTGTGTTGTTTTTCAAGTTCACGGGTTGAAGCGACACCAATAACAATATATTTATTAATTACCCGCTGGAATGCGATTTTTATACCAGGGGAACCACGCCAAAAAAACTCGGAATAACCATTACGCCCTGAACGTGATTGGGATAGTTTTGGGTAGCAATTTGGTTTTGTTGTGAAAACCTGGCAACCCTTACCACTATTTTATTCACTTTAAACATCGGATGAAGTGATTCTTTTCTCTCGAATACCGATGATGCCGAGTCATTAATAAATTAGTCATAACAACAACAAAAAAAGATGATAACCGATGTATTTTTCCATGAATCCGCTATGTTAGCGATTATAATGTTTGGTAGCTTGTTGGATAGTAAGACTAATATTAGGCAAATATTGTAGATCTACCGATGTGTTGGGTTTTGCTTATAAAGATCTTAAGTGGACTTGCTGCAGTTGAATATCCAAGTAAGAGAAGCCCTCTGTCCCGGACGAAACATGAAGTACTATGTGCCGGACGCAAGATAATTTAATAATTATAATATGACCACGTGTACAGTGTAACATATATTTAAACAATCTATTGCTACCGCTTTGTGTTGTTTGTCATTGTACACATATGCTTACAAGTACAATTTTGATTGTATTATTTGTGTCTCCTTCAAAAATTGCTTTTGAGAATTATTATGTTTATTCACCCCCCCCCCCCCCCCCTCCAACTGTTAGATGAAATTTATGCCCATGGGCTGATATATTGTGCATCCCTACATTAAAACATGACCAAGATGAGCATTTTAAACTGAATTTAGGTTCTGGACGACAGTGAGATCACTGAAACCATCAGAAGATATTTGATGTTAATGTTCAGCTGTGACAGTATTTTCCCGTGTTTTTTGTTTGATTGTTTGATGTGTTTTCAGCGTGTGTTGACGTTTGTTCCTGGATCATTGAATCTGTTTCCCAGCTGATGATTTGCGTGCTGATAAATCATAGCCTCAGGAATCACGTGTCATCTACATGAAATAACCCTGTTCACTGTGTCCTTCTAAAGAAACGGCTGTTTGATGGACGATCTGGTAAAGTGTGTGTGAGGCCTGAGCTTTGAAACGACTTCCTGTCGCCCACGGCGAAGAACACGCCATATCAAGCCTTTGATCACGCCTTCGAGTCTGTGGATTCATCTGTTATTATTCCCTGTTTCCATTCAGCAGGTATTTAAGGAAAAAGGTCTTAGTGGGGTTTGAAGTTAAACCGTTTGACGTTCACTTATTAACATATGACCAGCACATTTACATATCAACACCTGTTCAGTATTCAGCATCGTGACCCACCCTGATAAGAGGCTAGCCAATCATAACACACGTCATTTACATATATTGTTAAAGGCACAGCAGCAGAAACAGCCTGATTGCTTGAAAAGCTCAGAGAAAATCCTAGAAAAACATGTAAAGTGGCAAAGCTAAAGAATCTCAGGTAATAAGGGTCGCAATTTTTTTTTATTGAGTATTTTTTATAATATCTTTAACTTGTGTTCAGTCATATTTAGACCATCTTTTATGGCTTTTAAACAGGGAAATGTTGTGAACTGCAAAATATTGTCTTTTAAAATTAGTTAAATTATTGCACTACACGTAAAAGCAGCGAGTGAAATGATCTGCCACTGTTTCATAAGTGCATAATGAATGCCTGGATATATAATGTGATAGGATTCAATGTTTTTAAATGACAATGAAAGAATTCATTAAATGAAAACTTGTGCAGATCACATTTCACCCCTAAAATCAAAAGAAAAGGGAATTTTTTAAAAAGAAACAGAAGCCTATTTCAGGACTAGATTTTTTTTTTTGCATTTTCATTATGGTTAAGTTCATTTCGGTGGATGTTTTAGTTCTCAGTGCTGATTCTCATTACTGTATTTCTGTACCGCTGAGCTGAACATATAGATCAGAAAAGCAGCAACATCTGTGGCTAGGTCTGGGATAACTCCATGTTAACAATCAACACCAAGATGAAGGTTTATCAAGCCTGCGTACTGAACACACTGCTCTACAGTTTTACCAAGAATGCAGACTCAATGTCTTCCATATATACGTAATTTAAGAAGGATTTTGGGCATCTCCTGGCAGGAACACGTTCTAAACAAAAAAGAAAATATTTTCTGACAAACTGTTTAAAAGTTATTAGCAAAAATAACAATTTTCTAGATTCCTGTTGGTGGCGCTGTTCCCAAATTTGGCAGGGACCCTCAGATCATGGTTCTGATAAAGCGTACCAATTTTCGCTTCGATTGATCAAAGTTTGGCCGAGATACAGCCTCTGAACCAGAGAGTACAGACGACAGAGAACAGACCCAACGTCCACAGAGACAAGCATGATCTTCACACGCTGTAATTGCAACAGAACATGTCTTTCAAGAACCGGGCTCTACAGTCACAGAAGCAGTAATGATGTAACGTAAATGTCTAGAGACACCAAGACACAGATTCCATTGACTTTTGAGACAGAAGGATGCCATATGATTTCTGTATAAAATACTGTGATAAAATACTTTAAATTTTACTAAACAGAAAAAAGCACAAAATCCAGTTTCATCGACTGTAATATTTAATTATTTTTCATTAATACACTTTAAGAAAAAAAAGCTCCAAATGGGTTCTATATAGAACCATAGGGTTCTTGACTCAATTTAATACTTTATCCAAAATAGGTTTCTTATTAAACTCTAGGGTTTTTGACTAAATTAAAGAACACTTTTTGCCAAAAAGGTTCTATATAGAAGTCAAGTCAAGTCAAGTCAAGTCAAATATATTTATATAGCGCTTTTCACAATACAGATTGTATCAAAGCTGCTTCACAGTATCAATCAAAACAACTTAACAATGTTTGTTTATTACTGGAAAAAAGACATCCAAGTTTGGTAGAGCTGATCAATGGTATGATTGGTTAATTAATTTGAATATCCCCAACTGAGCAAGCCAAAGGCAACAGTGGCAAGGAACCGAAAAACTCCATCCAGTGACCTAATGGTGTCCTAACACCCCATCAGATGACCCAATGGAGAAAAAAAAACCTTGGGAGAACCCAGGCTCAGTCGGGGGCCAGTTCTCCTCTGGCGTTTATGAACTAGAGGCCGAATTTACAGTAACTGTAAGATAAAAAATTTATATGAATGCCTGGCTAAATAGATGCGTCTTCAGTCTAGTTTTAAACTGGGAGAGCGAGTCTGAGCTACGAACAATATCAGGAAGGCTATTCCAGAGCTTCGGAGCTAAATGTGAAAATGCTCTGCCTCCTTTGGTGGATCTGGATATCCTAGGAATGACCAGAAGCCTCGAATTTAGTGATCTTAAAGAGCGCGATGGATTGTAAGGCGATATAAGATCCGTTAAATAGACTGGAGCTAAACCATTTAGAGCTTTATAAGTCAAAAGCAATACCTTGTATTTAATACGGAACTTTATAGGTAACCAATGAAGTGATGATAAAATCGGTGTTATATGATCATATTTTCTTGATCTAGTAAGAACTCTAGCGGCTGCATTTTGGACTAACTGTAGTTTGTTTATTGAAGATGCAGGACAACCAGCTAATAAAGCATTACAGTAATCTAGTCTCGAGGTCATGAATGCATGAACTAACTTTTCTGCATCAGAGACTGATAGCATATTACGTAGCTTAGCAATGTTTCTAAGGTGGAAAAGGCAGTTTTTGTAACATATGAAATATGCTTTTCAAAAGACAGGTTGCAGTCTAATGTAACACCCAGGTCTTTTACTGTAGCGGATAAAGTAACAGGGCATCCTACTATGTTAAAGTCGTGCTGTGAAAGGTTTTGTGGACGGTTTTTAGAACCGATAAGTATTACCTCTGTCTTGTCTGGATTTAATAAAAGAAAATTACGCGTCATCCAATCTTTTATATCTTTAACACAATCTGTCAATTTGGATAATTTAGCGTATTCATCTGGCCGTGATGAAATATATATTTGAGTGTCATCAGCATAACAATGGAAACTAATTCCATGTTTCCTTAGAATATTACCAAGTGGACAGCATATATATTGAGAATAATAAAGGGCCTAACACAGATCCCTGCGGCACTCCATAGTTTGCCGAAGTTATAATCGATTTTTCTCCATTTAAGTAGACGAAATGGTAGCGGTCAGATAAGTATGACCTGAACCAGCTTAATGCTTGTCCTTGAACACCAGTGTAATTTTGTAGTCGATCTAAGAGTATTGTGTGATCTATAGTATCGAACGCAGCACTAAGATCAAGTAAAACTAGTACTGAGATACAGCCTTGGTCCGAAGCTAAAAGTAAATCATTTGTGATTCTAACAAGCGCAGTTTCAGTGCTATGATGTGGCCTGAATCCAGACTGAAACTTTTCATAGATGTCGTTTTCTTGCAAGAAAGAGCCGAGTTGAGCGGACACAACTTTTTCTAATATTTTTGACATAAATGGAAGATTCGAAATGGGTCTGTAATTTGCTAGGTTATTTGGATCTAATTGTGGTTTCTTAATAAGAGGTTTTATAACTGCCAGCTTGAACGTTCTTGGAACATGACCTAAAGATAAAGATGAGTTAATAATATTGAGAAGAGGCTCTTCCACTATAGGTAACACTTCTTTCAGTAGTTCAGTTGGTATAGGATCTAATAAACATGTTGTTGTTTTAGATGAAGTGACAAGTTTATTTAACTCTTTTTGTTCTATGGTTGTAAACCATTGTAATTGTTCTTGCGGGGTGATAATTGCGGCCGAATTATAAGGCGCGAGCAAAGATCGAACGTTTACGATTTTGATTCTGATGCTTTCAATTTTCTCGGTGAAGAAGTTCATGAAATCATTACTACTAAACTGTAACGAGGTATTTTGTTCAGACGACGTCTGTTTATTTGTTAGTCTAGCCACGGTATTAAATAAAAACCTTGGATTATTTCGGTTGTTTTCTATTAATTTGCTGAGGTGCTCAGCCCTGGCCGTTTTAAGTGCCTTTTTATAAAGTGACATACTGTCTTTCCACGCGATTCTAAAGACCTCTAAATTATTTTTTTTTCCATTTACGCTCTAAATTACGGGTTTCTTTCTTTAAAACATACGTAGTATTATTGTACCATGGTGCTATACTTTTTTCTCTGACCTTTTTTAATCTAATGGGTGCAACAATATCCAATGTTCTAGAGAGAATGGTGCTCATAGTGCTAGTTAGTTCGTCTAGTTCATCTGTTTGTTTGGGTTCAGGCAGCAGCTGAGACAGATCAGATAAGCTATTTGAGAAATGATCTATGGTGGATGGACGAATTGTTCTACCTGGTCGATAACGTGGCGCAGCATGACATATTACAGCAGTGCGTAATATGCAAGTTACCAAGTAGTGGTCAGTGACATCATCACTTTGTGGAATGATATCTATATCGGTTGGATCGGTTCCATATGATATAATTAAATCGAGTGTATGATTAAGACGATGAGTTGGTCCGGTGACGTTTTGCTTGACCCCGAAGGAGTTTAATAAATCTGTAAACGCAGCCCCTAACGCATCATTTAAATTATCTACGTGTATGTTAAAATCTCCAACAATTAATGCTTTATCGACGTTGACCAAAAGATCTGATAGAAACTAAGTCAGCAAACTCTTTTAGGAAATTGGCGTAAGGCCCTGGAGGTCTATATACGGTAGCCAATGCTAGAGATAATAGGGATTTTTTTCTTACATCTAAGAGCGTAACATTTAGCACAAGCACTTCAAACGAATTAAACCTATGACGAGTTTTCTGAGTAACATTAAGGATATCTCTGTAGATTGTTGCAACACCGCCGCCACGACCGATCAGACGGGGCTCATGCTTATAACAGTATCCTGGCGGAGTAGACTCATTTAGACCGAAATAATCATTTGGTTTAAGCCAGGTTTCAGTAAGGCACAGAACATCGAAATTATTATCTGTGACCATTTCATTTACAATAACCGCCTTAGGTGTGAGCGATCTAATGTTTAGAAGACCTAGCTTTAGAAATTGTTTTTGTTCACTAATAGCGAGATTTTTTGTTTTAATAACAATTAGATTTTTTCTAGATCCCGCAGTAGATTTATTATTTGATCTTAGTAAACGAGGAATAGACACAGTTTCTATGCAATGTTCTACACTAGTATTAATATCAATTAAATTGGTGCAGTAGAGACTGTGATTTGGATTTTTGGTTACTAGTCAAATGGTATTTAACATATTGGAGATGTTATCCGACAGAAGATCTGCCCCGATTCTACTTGGGTGTAAGCCATCAGCGCGGAAGAGCCTTGGTCGCTCCCAAAACAGATTCCAATTATTTACAAAAATCAGTTTCTGCTCATTGCACCATGACAATAACCATTAATTTAGCGCGAATAATCTACTGAACTTTTCATGCCCTCGTCGGTACGTAGGAAGCGGTCCAGACACAATAATCGATGTTTCAGGCGATGTGCTGCGTACCGTATCGATAAGGCTCCTGAAGTCTTTCTTCAGAACCTCCGTCTGTCGCAGCCTAATGTCGTTAGCTCCCGCGTGCAGCACAACAGCTCCGACGCGCTCGTCACCGTTCAAGATCTCAGTTACCCGCGCAGTGATATCGAGAACACGAGCACCAGGAAAGCAGTGACTGTGCACCTTACTTTTACCTAACGTAGCGTGGACGTGTCGGACGGTGGAATCGCCGATGATCACAGCATCGCGTTCCGTTTCGCGAAGAGGGGAGATCTCGAAAACCGGGAGGGGCGAAAAGATTCTTGTCCTGGCTCGCGGCTTCCGCGGAACCACCCAGGCTTCGTGGTGGTGTGTTGGAGCCGGAGTGAATGAAATCATGGCTGATCGTGACCTGGACGCTCGGGACCAATGCTGAGAAATGCACGGAGTAGACGAGGTCAGCGTCAGCGGGTTACTAACGTTAATCACTGATCCGTGTGCATCAGCGCGTGATGTTTCAAGAGCTAAACGCCGGTCTCTCAGCTCAGCTTGTCTCTCTAGAAGGTCACGGATCTGCTTTTCTACAGCTTCTAATTCAGACTGCACCGCGAGCAATTCAGATTTGTTCTCATCTGCACCAAAAGGTAGATAACATACACCTGATATATTCGCCATTTTAACAGATGGACAGTAAGTTAGCAATGATGCAACCAGTGATGCTATTAATATTTATACTAATTTATGACTCAAGTCTTGGGTAAAAACCGTCTTTTTAGTGGTATGGGTGTAATGTAGACGCACGATAGACAACAAACAAACTCACAGCAGGCAACGAGGCTGACAAAAGCAGTCGATCGCAGGGCGAACAGCAGTGAAGCGGTGTCTCGCTCTACGACCAACAACCAATGTTCAAACCGTATTTGCGCAAACAAACAAACGCAAACAAACAAACTCACAGCGGGCAACGAGGCTGACAAAAGCAGTCGATCGCAGGACGAACAGCAGTGAAGCGGTGTCTCGCTCTACGACCAACAACCAATGTTCAAACCGTATTTGCGCAAACAAACAAACGCAAACAAACAAACTCACAGCGGGCAACGAGGCTGACAAAAGCAGTTGATCGCAGGGCGAACAGCAGTGAAGCGGTGTCTCGCTCTATGACCAACAACCAATGTTCCAACCGTATTTGCGGTTCCAGCCGTATAATGGCTTGAGACGCGTCTGGCCATCAGTCCGAGTTGTAATTATGAGTTAAATGATGGTTCAGAACAGAATAAAGAGAGAAATACGGAAAAACAGAAGGAAATACGAAGCTAATACGAGGCTTAGACAGCCACGACGCAAACAAACTCACAGCTCACAGCAGGCAGCGAGGCGGACAAAAGCAATCAAGCAAATTGTTCCGTATGGTTCTTGACTCAATTTAACACTTTATGCCAAAAAGGTTCTATATGTATAGGTTTTAAAGAACACTTTATGCCAAAAAGGTTCTATATGTATAAGTTTAAAAGAACACTTTATGCCAAAAAGGTTCCATATAAAATCGTCTCAGGTTACGACTGTAACGATAGTTCCCTGAGAAAGGGAACGAGACGATGCGTCAACGACGCTTTGGGAACGCCCCCAGCGTGAATGCGTCTGAAGCATCTATGTCAACTAGTCCAATGGAAAGAATGATCGTCACGGGCGGGTGACGTCATGACCAGGAAATGATAAAAGAGCATCCGGTGCAAACCGGCATTAGCTTCCAAAATTGCCGAAGCAAGCCGATCACAGGGATGCAGGAAGTATGGCAGGGTGATGCATCGTCTCGTTCCCTTTCTCAGGGAACTATGGTTACAGTCGTAACCTGAGACGTTCCCTTTTGAGGGAACTCGCGATGCATCAACGACACTTTGGGAACGAGAATACCCAAATCGCCAGACTTTCAAATGCCTGAGTGTCAGCCTGTTGTCACACTGCAGCAAGCACCTGGGACCCTGGGGCAGCATCCAGGTTCAAGCTGTAAAACCTCACGAATGTGAGCAGTGAGGACCAGCCCACCGCATCACAAATGTCTTGGAGAGAAACCCCACATAATAAGGCTTTAGAGGCCGCCATACTCCTCGTAGAGTGAGCTCTGACCGCCAAGGGGCACGGCAGGTCAGAGGACTCGTAAGCAAGTGAAATAGCCTCAACTATCCACTTGCTAACCGTCTGTTTAGAAGCAGGAAGACCTTTCTTGGGTGATCCAAAACAAACAAATAGCTGATCGGACCTTCTCCACGGAGAAGTCCGATGAACATAAGTGTCCAGTGCTCGCACCGGGCACAAAAGATTCAGCTTTTCCTGGTCCGAAGAGGTAAAAGGAGGAGGACAGAAAGCCTGCAGCACAATATGCCTCGGAATCATGGTCGGCACCTTAAGGACATATCCCTGTTTTGTAAATAAGAATGCCTTGACCATCCCCGGTGCAAACTCAAGGCAAGTGGGGGAAACCGAAAGGGCCTGAAGGTCTCCGACTCTTTTGAGGGACGAAATAGCTAGCAGAAAGATGGTCTTGAGTAAGACATTTTTCTGAAACCAAATCTAAGGGCCCCAGACAGGCCTTCTAGGACTGTTGCCAGGTCCCAAGCCGGTACCCTAGTGCGAGTTGCAGGCCTCAGTCTCAAGGTGCCATGAAGGAAACGAGTAATCAGGGGGTTTCGACCCAGAGATATACCACCCACCGGGGCGTGGAAAGCCGCAATGACTGCCACGTAGACCTTAAGCGTGGATGGACATAAACCTGATGTAAAACGCTCTTGTAGAAACTCAAGTACTGTGTTTACTGAACAGTTAAATGGATCCCACTGGCGTTGGTGACACCAGGAACTGAAAACTCTCCATTTTAATAAATAAAGTTTCCTCGTAGAAGGAGCTCTGGAG
Organism: Gila robusta; assembly: GCA_030770095.1. Lineage (NCBI taxonomy): Eukaryota > Metazoa > Chordata > Actinopteri > Cypriniformes > Leuciscidae > Gila > Gila robusta. The sequence continues at coordinate 203,032 of JAVALU010002416.1, forward strand.
CTTAGAATGGTCTCAACAACCTCGGTTGAGAGACCACTCTCTATGAGTTGGGCCCCCTCAGAGGCCAAACCCACAGTTTCCAAATCTCTGGCCGGGGGTGAAATAGCGCTGAAATAGCGGTGGTGATGGCGCAGTGGATAAGACACATGCCTTTGGTGTGAGAGACACGGGTTCGAATCCACTGTGAGACACCAATGTGTCCCTGAGCAAGACACTTAACCCCTAGTTGCTCCAGAGGCGTGCGACCTCTGAAATATAGCAATTGTAAGTCGCTTTGGATAAAAGCGTCAGCTAAATGAATAAATGTAAATGTAAATGTAAATATTGTGCCCCCAGCCTTAGACAGAAGGTCTCTCCTGATCGGGATTCGGCCAAATTCGGCTCGGCCAGCGTGGTGCTACTAGCAGTAGACTTATTCCATCCTGGCGGATTCTCTCCAGAACTCCTGGGAGCAGAGCAACAGGGGGAAATGCGTACAGATGTAGCCTCGGCCAACCAGGGGGGCTGGTTGAGTGAGGGAGAACCAGAGTGGACAGTGCGTCGTATGCTGAGACGCAAACAGATTCACTTCTGCCTGGCCATAAAACTCCCATATTTGCTCCACCGTCTCGGGGTGGAGTCTCCAGTCCCCTGGCCTCAGCCCCTGTCTCGACAGGGTGTCTGCTCCTATATTCTGGCCCCCTGGAATATACACTGCCCTCTGAGAGAGTATTTTCCCCAGGGACCACAGGAGGATCTGGTGCGCCAGTTTGCAAAGCGGACGCAAACGCAGACCCCCCTGATGGTTCAGATAAGAGACCACCGATGTGTTGTCTGTCCGGACAAGCACATGATGGCCCCTCAGGTCTGGGAGGAAATGTCTCAACGCATTGAAGACAGCTATCATCTCCAGGCAATTTATGTGCCAAGAGGGATGATGGCTCCTCCACAGACCCTGAGCCGAGCGGCCTTCCATTACCGCTCCCCAGCCGGTGAGGGAAGCATCTGTTGAGATAGCAACCCGATGGCAAAGAGCTCCCAACACCAGACCCTGGGTCAAGAACCAGTGTTTCCTCCATATAACCAAGGCGCGGAGGCACCGCCGCGTGATCTTGATCATACGGAGTGGGTTTCCCCTCGGGGAGAACCCTTTGGTCCTGAGCCACCACTGCAAAGGTCTCATGTACAGCAGGCCAAAGGGTATCACATTGGACGCTGCTGCCAAAAGACCTAACAGTCTCTTGAACTGTTTCACAGTGCGTGACTGGCCTAGCTTTAGCTCTTTCGTGGCTGTAAGGATAGCAGCTACACGAGCGGGCGATAGAACGGCTCGCATCGTGACTGAATCCCAGACCACACCAAGGAAAGTGGTTCTCTGTACTGGAGAAAGCACACTCTTCTTGGCATTGAGCCTCAACCCCAACATTTGCATATGAGCGAGGACGACACCTCGGTGCCAAGCCGCTAACTGTTCTGATTCCGCCTGAATCAGCCAGTCATCTATGTAGTTCAGAATACATATGCCCTGCAGCCTGAGCAGGGCCAGAGCTGCATCTACGCATTTCGTGAAGGTGCGGGGTGATAAAGCTAGACCGAAAGGAAGTACCCGATTCTGGTATTCTTTGCCCCCGAAAGAAAATCTCAGGAACCTCCTGTGCTGAGGGAGGATGGAGACATGGAAGTAAGCGTCTTTCAGATCTATCGTGACAAACCAGTCCTCGGATCTGATTTGAGTCACGATCTGTTTGAGTGTTAGCATCTTGAACTTGATTTTCTGTACTGAATGATTCAACAGACGAAGATCTAAAATGGGACGCAACCCTCCATCCTTTTTTGGAACAATGAAATAACGGCTGTAAAAACCCGATTCTCTGTCGGGTGAATACACCTGTTGTATAGCTTCTTTCGCTAACAGGGCCTTTACCTCTTTCTCCATTACCAGAGCCTGCTCGGGATGCACTATCGTGAGTAACACCCCGTTGTAGCGTGGGGGAAGAGCAGTGTTTCCCCTAGAAATTTTTCCAGCAACGATGCTGTTACGTGTTACCAAGCCGCGCGTGGTGGGGTCCGGAGGCATGCACCCTGGAAGATTTTTTTAAAATATAACCCCTTAAACCATGACTTCTGGCAAGTTTTGTGGATAGAAATGGACATTTTGATAAAAACAAATATGACATACCATCAACTGATTCAAGGCATGATTATTGCAGCACGTACCTTGAACTGCAGTCACAAACAGAAACCTTAATTTTATAATTTTAGACAGGATTATTCATGTTTTTCTTTTGTGTTCATTTTCAGCTTGGTAGAAATTGTTTAGGGGAAAAATGAAACGGCACAACCCAGAAAAAGATTATTTACAATTTACTGAAAATTTTATCTTAATGAGAAAGGCCACACCCAATCTGTGAGCACTTAATATTTCTGGGCTTTTCATAGAAGATCTCTAAGGCTCTTTGGTAATTGAATGATATTGTGGGGGTATTTTTTGTTTTTGCAAGTCTTATGCTCATCTAGCCTGCATTTATTTAATCAAAAATACAGAAAAAACAGTAGTCTAATATTGTGAAATATTATTACATGATGTTCTTGTTAACTTTTTATTAATCAAAGAATCTTAAAAAAAAAAGAGCATCACATATTAGAATGATTTCTGAAGGACACCAACAAGTTTAGTAGACTGATCTGAAAAATTAAATATGATTTAACGTTAACTATCAGGACTATGAGTAGTAGGTGATACTTCCTCGTCTTCATGGAGAGCGCAGTTCGTACCGCTTTCTCCTTTCCACAAGCGCTTGCTCTCCCGGCCGCATTTGAAATAATGAATTTGCACGCGCAAAAAACGCGCTATGTGAACGGCCCCTTATGGCAACGTGACATTAGCCTAATCGAAAATATTTCCATGTGTAGCTCTTTCCTCCTTGTTAACAAGTGGATTCAGAGCCACCGCATGCAGCGCCGCCGGTCGCCATGTCTCAGTGTTTTTAGGTGTGTAAGTGAATGTCGTGATATTACTGATCATGGAAAGATTTTGCAGCGGCGCTGAAAATCCAGCGGCGGTGCTGCACCGCTGCTGAATACATTGTAGGGGAAACACTGGGGACGAGAACCGAACTGGATTCTGTACCCCTTTTCTATTATCTGCAGGACCCACTGAGATATATTCGGCAGTAGCTTCCACGCTGCCAGAAAATCTACTAAGAGAACCAGCCTCTCGAGGCTGGTCTCTGGTGTTAAAGAGACAGCCAGTTCGGGAGCCTGAAACATACCGGCAGGAACTACCCGAACTGACTGTTTTTGAATCCCCCTCAGAGGGTGCGAGTCTGACGCAATGTCGAGTTGACACTGCGCCAGAGGCTCGCTGGAAACTGCTGCGCCCCGAACCACCAAGGGTGGCGGGGTTGGCAGAACGGTTCCGTGAGGACACCGAGATGGGACGGGCACCGTATTCTGAGGTGTACACCGCCCCACCCCAGTTGGGGCTGCCCTCACAGGTCTGACGCCAGTGGCGTCAGGACCTCTTCTTTTGAGCCGAAGCCTTCTTAGCCTGAAGAACGGTCCTCAGATCCGGCTTAGACTTCGAAGGCTTCGGCTGAGAGTGCTGCGTCTGTCTCCAGTGTTTTTGTGGAGGAGCACGAGACGCAACACTCTCTTTTTGTTGAGCACGATATGAGGAGCTCGATGGCTGGGGCTGCTCATGCACAGCAGCCCCAGGGGGTTGGACACGGCGAGGGAGAAATTTCTTAAAAGCCTCTGATTGTTTTTTGGCCTCCTGGAATCTATCGACGACAACGCTTACTGCATCGCCGAAGAGACCAGAAGGATCCAATGGAGAATCAAGGAGGAAGGCTCTGTCCTTCTCCTTGATCTCAGCTAGGTTCAACCAGAGGTGTCTCTCAGTAGCTACAAGGGCTGCCATAGACCGCCCAATTGCTCTGGCGGTCTCCTTTGTAGCCCTGAGAGATAGATCTGTGGCCCGACGAAGTTCGCGAACCTCATCGGGCCCAACTCCCTCACTCCTATCCAAATCCCCCAGCAGGTCAGCCTGATAAGCCTGGAGCACTGCCATAGTATGAAGACAGGCTCCAGCTTGACCTGCTGCCGTATAAGCCTTGCCCACTAAATTAGATGTCATTTTAAGAGGCTTTGTGGGCAAAGCTGAGGCCTTCAGAGACGATGCTGGACCGGGTGACTCGCGAGCGTCTGTTCTGCCCGGGGCATCGACTCATATCCATATTCTTTCAACCCTTTAATTCCTGAATATAAATGAACTTGGGGGCTAAATAGTCTTGATGAATATGGCTCATTCCACGATCTAGACTCACTGTGAAGATCGGGGAAAAAGGGAAGGCCTCGTGGTGGGGGTGAAATACTAGAAGGAAGGAAACGCTTGTCTAATTTACTTTTGGGACGAGCGCCCCTTTTATCAGCTGGCCAGTCAATATTTAATTTATCTACTGCCCTAGTGATCACCTCCACCAACTCCTCATATGCGGGGGAAAGAGGTGGCGAATCTACTTCCCCCATGTGTGTGCTTTCACTACCAATGCTCAGCACTTCTACCTCCTCGGAGCTAGAGCACTGAAGCATTGGGCTCTCTCCCCGGGCGGAAGAAGCCGCAGAGCGGGCTTCCGACACCGGGGCGAGAGCGCTGGATCTTCCAGATAAGGGAAGAGAAAGGGCCTTCGGACCAGTCTTCAACCCCTCTGAAAGATCCTTTTGCGATCCCCAGGAATGCATTCTCCGTGCTGCCTTGGCAGCAGCGGGTCCTGCACCCTGAGGATCGTGAGCCTGGCCACTTTCCTCGAAAAGAGCCAGGCGAGAGCGGAGCATGCGAAGCGGAAGCTTCTCACAATGCTGGCAATCAGCCCCCTCGAAGGCTGATACCGCATGCTCCACACCCAAACAAACTACACAAAGCTCGTGTGTGTCCCCACCCGTTAAATAACGCGGGCAGGGAGAAGCACAGAGTTTGTAGAGCTGTTTCGCCATTCCAAAATATATATATACAGACAACAGTAAATATAACAGACAGAGACACAGATCGCTTGCTGAGGCAAAAGAAGCTAATGCCGGTTTGCACCGGATGGTCATTTATCATTTCCTGGTCATGACGTCACCCGCCCGTGACGATCATTCTTTCCATTGGACTAGTTGACATAGATGCTTCAGACGCATTCACGCTGGGGGCGTTCCCAAAGCGTCGTTGACGCATCGCGAGTTCCCTCAAAAGGGAACTTAGGGTTCTTGACTCAATTTAACACTTTATGCCAAAAAGGTTCTATATGTATAAGTTTAAAAGAACACTTTATGCCAAAAAGGTTCTATATAAAACCCTAGGGTTCTTGACTATATTTTAAAGAACCATTTATGCCAAAAAGGTTCTTTATAGAACCCCACAAATAAAAGCAACAAAAAAAATGTTACTTTCAAGTTTTCTAAATTTTACTTTTGGGTTGAAATATGACCTGGACGTGTTTTTTTTTTTTTAGGTTTTTTTTTTGATTCACTGAAACATAGTACAATTTGCACTGATCAAGGTGCAAAACTAGCAATAAATTCAACAACAACAAAAAAACAAAAACCTCAAAACATGTTAAAAATGTTGCGCTGAAAGAAAGCAGCAGCAAATCCCTTCTAATGATGTTGAGTTAAAAGCAAACTCCTTCAATTATTCAACCCCGTGTGAGGACTCGCGCCAGAGACACTCAAAGCAGCTCGCGCTCATCAAAGCAACATTCACCACAAACACACACTCGTCTCCGTCCATTACAAGAGAACTCAATAATGATGAATGTCAATGACATTAAAATATTTCTGAGGAGCAAAACACAAGGGCTGAGTGAACAGCATGTCAAAAAGATTCATCCTGAGTAAGTGACGTGAATTAGTTTCATAAGACGCTTCTGCTCTCGTTCCATCACAGAAGCTTGATTTGTGAGTTTGTGTTTGTGTGCGCCTCCACTCAGCCTCAATCCTGGCGATGCTGGGATTTCACAGAAATCTTTCTGAGACTTGAATATTTCAAAGCCATCAGAGAAAATTGCTGCAAGCAGATAGTGGGCTTTCAAATGCCTCCGAGCTGTTTCTCTCCAAACACCATTTGCCATCCGTGAAAGACTTTTCAGATGAGTGTTTCTGGCTCTGCTCGGCCCTCTGATGCTCGTGTTCATGGACGAAATGGAGTTCTGTGGGATTTTTGTTTGTATCTGATGATTGACGCTGTTTGCCAAGTCAAGCATCACTAGTTGATCTATTCCTGTCGATAGTTACGTTCACAATACAGCATGTCTTCCTTTACCTTAAAGCTTAAATATGCAATAAAATAAGAACACTAGTATGCAATTCCAAACACATTCACAGACAAACTGTTATGATGGGCTGCAGTAATCACACAACGAAGGAAGATAACAGAAAACTCTTTATTTACAACACAACTCTGAACACGCATCTAAATTCATGAATAATACTCAAACACAACATAAACAACACTGAACCATGAACAAAAGGATCTAAGGGTACATTTACACGACAACAATGTACATAAAATGCGTTTTTGAAAAGTTTTGTGTACAGATGACAACGTTGTCGAAACGATCCCCGTTCACACGGATCCGGAAACCGCTGTATTATGCATGTCAGGCCAGTAGTTGGCGATGTTAGAATTTGCAGTGTGTAAATGCCAGTCTCCGCTGGTGTAGTAAATCTACACTTTGCTGGATGAACTCAGTATCTTTTGCTTGTCAAGTACTAGCGCATGCATATAGACTGAACAAATAACACGCATGCGCATCACCGTTTTCACAAAATCACGTTTTTGTAGTTTAGATAGACAATAATGGTATCATGTTCAAAAACTTGTATGTTGAAACTTGTTTTCAAAAGTTTGCATTTTCAGGCCCCAAAAACGCTATGTGTGTGTAAATGAACGGCCAAAACGCATTGTAGCAATGTTCAGGGAAGAAGGAGGCGGGAACCGGCGAACAATCAAAATACTTTATTAAAATAAAACAAACAAACCAAAAATAAATACCGCCAGCATCCCCTCGCGGACGACTGCTGGCTACCGAAAATAAACATAAAAGGATCCGCCAGCAGCCTCTCGCGGATGACTGCTGGCTACCCAAAATAAAATACAAATACAAAAACCAAACACAACTAAAACACAGGCCTGTTCCTCTCTCAATCATCAACATTGTCGCTCCTCCTTTATGTTTCCGCTCCTCCGAGAGAGATGCGAGACCGGTGTGCTTCACAGGTGTTGCTCATTAGCAATCGCACCACCGGCCTCGCGCCGTTCTCTCACGTCCCTCGGCCGTCTTGTTCGCCACACGCATTTAAAAGTTTTCAATTTTTAGTTGAAAACGGTGTCCCTAAGGGCTTAAATACACAGAGACTAATCAACATAACACGAAACAGGTGCGTAACTCAAATCAGAAACCATGGCGACTAATGAGGAATAACTCAGGCAAACAGGAACAGAGAAAACGAAACCAAAACACAATGCAACTAAACAAAACTAAACATAACCCTGACACAAACCGAGACTACACTGTTAAGAAATATTTTTGTAATTTGTAAATTATACAAAGACTTTACATAATACTATTTCAGTCTTTCTACTTCAAAAGTTCACTTTTAATTCAAACTGTTACTTGACATTTAGACTGGATGGATGGTTGGATAGATAGATAGATAGATAGATAGATAGATAGATAGATAGATAGATAGATATAGTGAGGTCATGTTCTATATTACATATCTTTGCACATACTGTATCCATATTAATCTACATTATACAGGCAACATAAGGCACAGTATGTAAAAACACTAGTCTGAACATCCAGACATGAAATCTCCACCTTTATTAAGAATCTGCTTATGCTGATTATGATGAGTGACAGGAGGCAACAGCTGCTTTCAATCTAACACAATTATATTTGCTGTCAATCATGCACAACAATAACAAAAGCAATGCCAACTGTGTGTCATAGATCTCCTCATTAACAAGCTGTGGGTCTGATTGTAGATTAGCACACTAGCTTTCCATCACTAACATTATGCAGCCGACGACGGCTTTCGTTTTCCTTTGAAAAAGAGGTTGTTTCTGAAGCTGTGCTCGTGTCCTGAGGGAAAGGATTATGATGATGGTGGGACTATAAAGGATGCTTTGGACAATTTCATGTTTCTTTCTTTCTTTCTTTCTTTTTACCCTCTATATTGATCAATAACAATTAGCTTCCATCATGATTCTTTTCAAAACTCAGTCTGAGACAGATCTATTGTGCTTTTCTCCATGTTGATCTGTCTTCAGTGTGTGTAATGTTGCTGTTTGAGCTTTAAAAAGTGAGTTATTCTCTATATCAGTGTCAGTGTTTCTGAACTCCTGAAACGCCTCCATTGTAGTCTCGAGTTTCTTCCGGGAACGAACACGTCACAATCAATGTTCCCTCTAATTCTTTTCTTGCTGAGCAAAACTCATTTTTTATGGAGGACCAGCTCTACCATATTTAACTCGGCCCATCTTCTTAACTCGGTCGCTAACGTTAATCACACACCTGGGATAGCTGGTCGCCCTGACTCCAAAAAGCCTTGCAATGGCACCAACAGGCAAACCCGCATGTAAAAGTCCTTCCACGGCGTCCACAGGCAGCATATAAGCAGGGCGACCAGCTATCCCAGGTGTGTGATTAACGTTAGCGACCGAGTTAAGAAGATGGGCCGCTTCCTCCAGATTCTGAAAAACTACATTGTCGACATCTGTGTCCATGTGTGCCGCTAACTGAAACACACGTTCTGTCAGAGCGCCCAAACGAAAAATAATAAAGTCAATACTTATAACGTTAGCATTGTTTTCAAAAACAGTTGCTAAATGCCTCAGCTCACTGACAACTTCATCGTAGGTAGCCATCTTTGTTGTGACTGTGGCCGGTGGCATGTAGATTCGACCGATGCAGTAAAATGCTAACCAACCAATGGGCAGAAGTTGACCCCTTAAGACACAGCCCCTCCTCATTTGCATAATGAGGCAGAAATGCATACAGAAATGTAAAAACGACAGGCAGAAATAAATAGCATTGAAGAAATAAATAGGGTAAAAAAATACAAAGGAAGAATAAAACAGACAAAAATATTATAACATGCACATAAATAAATAAGGTAATTATTACAAAGGTGAATAAATAAAGAAGCTAATTAAGAGATATATACATTTATGTCTCACTGTATAATTTAATTTCTACCTACATTTATTTGTTTATTGTATTTTTTGGGGCAATTAATTGTATGCTTATTTATTTATTGAGCATTTATTTATTTCTGTATTTATTTTTAAATATGGTAGAGCTGGTCCTCCATAATTCTTCGCCACCTGAGCAAATATATTCTTTATACCTGACCTGTACAGCGTACGTAGAAACACATTGGTTTCAGCATGCAGTTGTAACTTTTAACTTGAATGTGGCATTTCTATTTTATTTGACCCTTGATGTAACTTATTGCTATTAAATCATATTTTTGAAAATAAGCAGTTAATTAAGAAGTCACTAAATGAAAGTAACCTTTTAGGTTACCTGAGAATCTTTTTTTTACAGTGCTGTTAACTGTACCAGTCTTTACCAAGAAATTCTATAAAGAAAAGAATTTACAAAATCTTCTGCAGGACAGTTCAATTCTTTACAATAATATAATATAGTATGGAAAAGAATTAAGCTCTTACACTGAGATCGTTTGGGAAAACCATAAAGTTTTTTTTGTACAGTTTAAAGATTCATTTTTGGTGATTTTTGTGATAGGATAGTAGAGTGGACAGGAAGTGAGGTGGGAGAGAGGTGGGAAATGGGATCGGGAAAGGTCCACGAGCCGGGATTCGAACTTGAGTCTCCTGAAGCGCAGCAGCGCTATATGTCGACGTGCTGCCTACAAGGCAATCGATGCCGACTGTTTTTGTACAGTTAAATAATTTTGTACAGGCAGCATTAAACCATCAAAGTAAAATGATTGTTTATTGCTTATGAATTTCCAATATTTTCTTTAGCAGGGGGTTTCAAAACTTTTTACTGGCAAGATAAACAATAGCCTACCCTTGTCAGATCAATTCTTTATTAGGCTTCTAATATAATAAAATATAGACCTAATATAATATATTTGAAGTGACATAATATATCAGTTTAATAAACTGAAGTATTTAAATAGATCTAATAGCTAAATATTTTTTTTAAGAAAAGTGAATGTGGATTCTTTTATAGTAATCTCTGAAACACACACACACACACACACACACACACACACACACACACACACCCACCTGTGGTGAGTGTGTAATTGTTACCGTTCTGTGGCCATCATTCGTTATTTCCACCGCTTAATCAAATAACTCTTCTTTTGATGACGTTTTATTTTACACATCTTTGCGTTTCTCGTTGCCTCTCGTATTGAGCTATTTGGTCTGCAAAAAGGGGCGGGACATTTCCCAAACACACTCGAAGCGCTCGACCAATCACAACACACTGCTCCAGCCAACCAATCAGAGCACAGTGTGCTTTTCAGAAGGAGGGGCTTCATAGAGACAGGAAGTAAACAGAGCGTTACTGACAGACTGGGAAGAGAGGAGCCGCAACAATAGAGAATATGAGGAAAATAATCAACATTCAAGCAGGAAAACCTGTTCTAGTAGAGCCTGAAAACAACAAGACATTATAAAAAGGCATAATAGGTCCTCTAAAGAAAATCCTGCAGGTTCTGACTGGTAATGATGACATTATGGCTTCATTCATGTACATCAATACAACTTGAATGTAGCATAACAGTTTCTACAAACAACAACAGGATTTCTCTAACAGAGTAACATCATATCTTCAAAACAAAAGGCATGCAAGTGCATATTTTAAACTATTAGCTCTCGGATGAATGGCTCTGAGTCTGTAGTTAGCTGTGAATATGCAGGGAAGGTTAATCACATCCCGGTTATCCAGACATGACTGTGTCTTAATTAGAAAATCCCACTGATATCTCACAGCAGAAACTCAGCGCTTTATATGCATTTCATTAGTGAGCGTCTGTGCGTTTCATACATTTCTGTTTAATGGGAAAAAATGCAGAATTAGTGTCACAGCTTTGGTGACAATAAAACTACACACCACTGTGGCGACCTGAACAACAAATGGAGATTAGTTTGCTAACTGTTACCACTTTATAAAAGTAAAAATGTTGTTTATGTAAGTGATAATGTACATCTAGCTGGTTGTTATCTCAGAATAAACCCGACGAGGGTGATCAGGGTCAGGTCTTCATCAGCCTGAAGGGGTTTATTCTGAGATAACACACACACACACACACACACACACACACACACACACACACACACACACACACACACACCTGAAGTTGTTTATTCTGAGATCACACACACACACACACACACACCTGAAGGGGTTTATTCTGAGATAACACAAACACACACACACACACACACACACCTGAAGGGGTTTATTCTGAGATAAACACACACACACACACACACACACACACACCTGAAGGGGTTTATTCTGAGATAAACACACACACACACACACACACACACACCTGAAGGGGTTTATTCTGAGATAACACACACACACCTGAAGGGGTTTATTCTGAGATAACACACACACACACACACACACACACCTGAAGGGGTTTATTCTGAGATAAAACACACGCACTGGACAACAAAAAAATGTTGAGTTACAAAAAATATCTTTAAACATTAAAACAAAATAGTTGAATCAACAAAGTGTCTTTTGCCGTTTTCCTCATATTTTTAGTTTCAATGAACTCAAAATTATAAGGCAACCAGGTAACTTACATTTTACATAAACCAACAACAATCAGTTTTTACATTTGCATTCATGCATTTGACAGATGTTTTTACTGTAAGTGTTGTTCACTGTATTTGAGGTGTATATTATATCACTTCATGCTTTCTTGGGGAATCAGACGCATGACTGACGGTGTTTCTAGTGTCATGATCTATGAATGCATGACTTCTGATACTTCTATAGTGTCCATTTGTCATTTCTGAAGTTTGTGCATTACTTTTGTTTTATGGAATCCCAGCCAACAAAAACATGTTCTAAGAACGCTTTGCTAACGTTCCCGTTAAGTTCTCTGAATGCTCAAAACATCTAGTTTTTAAATGTTTTTTCTTGGTTATGTGAATGTTAAGGAAAAATTCCATTGTATCAATCTTTAAACATTATGGAAACGTTACTTTTGAATGTTCTCCGAATGTTCTGAAACAAGTAGCAACATTTAAAAAACGTCGGACAAACATCGAACTGAAACATTTCAGAAAAAAAAAAACTCTCCATGAATGATGTATAAATAACGTTTTTGTGATACAGTTTTGAGAACATTATTAAAGACCATATAACTTTTAACAATCCATCCATCCATCCATCCATCCATCCATCCATCCATCCATCCATCCATCCATCCATCCATCCAGCCATCCATCCAAAAGTTGGGACATTTTGTAAAATGCAATAAAATCAAGAATCTGTTATTTGTTGTTATTCTTTTTAACCTTTTTTTTAACTGACAAAAGTACAAAGAAAAGTTTTCCAATGTTTTCACTGGCCAACATAATTGTATTTATAAATATCAACAAATTTTGATTTTAATGGCTGCAACATACCCCAAAAAAGTTGGGACAGAGACATGTTTACCACTGTGTCACTTCACTTTTCCTTTTAATTACACTTTTTAATCATTTGGGAGTTGAGGATACTAATTGTTGGAGTTTTGCTAGTGGAATATTTGCCCAATCTTGTCTGATACAAGACAGCCGCTCAACAGTCTGTGGTCATCGTTGCCTGATTCTCCTTTTCATGATGGGTCATACATTTTCCATAAGAGAAACATCTGGACTGCAGTAAACAGGCACATCCCTTCTATGGTGCAGAGTGTCTAGAAACCACTCAGTTTTAGCACGTGCAGAATGAGGCCTGGCATTGTCTTGCTTCCCAGGAAAGATGTCATCTTGATGGCAGTTTATGTCTCTGTACAATCCAAATATATGCCTCCATGTCAATGGTGCCTTCACAATAATGCAAGTTACCCATACCGTTTGCAATGATGCACCTCAATACCAGCACAGATGTTTGCTTTTGCACCTGTCGCTGGTGAAAGTCTGGTTGGTCCCTTTCGTCTTTGGGACTGAGAACTCGGTGTACATTTTCTCCCAAAAACAAGCTGAAACATGGACTCATCTGACCACAGCAGACATTCCCACTGTCTTCTAGACCATCTGAGATGAGCTCAGGCCCAGAGAACTCGCCGGCATCTCCACATAGAACTGATGTAAAGCTTTCTCCTTGCGTAACAGAGATTCAAGTGGCATTTCTTAATGCAGAGTCAGACTGTGTTCAGTGAAAATGGTTTTCCAAATTACTCCTGAGCACATGTGTCTGTATTTAACGGATTAGCATGATGGTATCTTGTGCAATGCCATCTGAGGGTTCAGAGGTCACGCACATTCAACAGAGGTCTACTGTACCCAACACAGACTGAGATTTCTCTGGATTCCCTGAATCTTGTGACAATATTATGTATGGAAGATGATGAAAGGCATAAATGCTTTGCAATCTTGCATTGAGAAATGTGATTTTTTAATTGTTTGACAATTCTCTCATGATATTTGGCACAAAGTGATGAGCCATGACCCATCTTTGCTTAAAAAGACTGAGAAGCACTTTTACACCCAAACATGATACCCTCAACTATTACCAATTCACCTGCTCATTGTGGACTGTTTCAAAAGAGTTGGATAATCTAATATGGATAATCTTTTCACTTTTATTTGGTCTCTGTCCCAACTTTTTTGGGGTGTGTTGCAGCCATCAAAATCAAAATTTGTTCATATTTACAAAATACAATTATGTTGGTCAGTGAAAACATTGGAAAACGTTTCTTTGTACTTTGTACTAATAAAAGGTTAAATAGAATGAACAAATCACAGATTCTTGATTTTATTGCATTTTACAAAATGTCCCAACTTTTTCTGATTTGGGGTTGTAGTTCTGATCACTTAATATGTGCGTCTAGGCGAGAAGACAAAGATAAAGTAAAAAAACCTCTGCAATTCTGCGATGATTTCATGTATTGTTTAATACAGTGTCTGATTCATGCGTGTGACACGATAAAGGCCTGTCACTGACATTTCACATTTAATTGACTATAATTCTCTTTCCTTGTGCCTGCGTCACATTAACAGAGACATCGGAGTTAACCTGTCAGGACGCAAAACACAATCATGCCTCATTTAGAGAGCTTGTAAACGTCAGTGTGAAACGAACCTGTCTCGAGTTACACTTGGCTTCATATGACATCACTGTCAGAACATGTGTGTATCCACAAACCAACACCAGTTACTGTCTTCTGTGGAGAACAAAAGATGCTGAGCAGAATATTAATGCTGATCTTTCCAGTGAACAGAACGTTCTGTCAAAGTTATGAACCAACATTTTTCCATTAACATTAATAAAACATTTGTTCAACGTTATTTGGATGGAAAACAGAATGTTCGTTTAAAGTTATCTGGTCTTTAATAATGTTCTCAAAACATAGCATAAATACATTATTTATACATTGTTATGGAATGTTTATGAATTTTTTTAGTTGTAAGTTCATCTAAAGTTTTTTAAATGTTGGGACTTGTTTCAGAACGTTCAGTGAACATTCAAAAGTAACGTTCCCATAATGTTTGAAGAATGACACTGTCACGTTCAGGAAGATGAAGACGGATCAGGCTTAAACTCTATTCATTTACGAACAAGACACGTACCAAACTGTGCAGACGAGAACTGAGACCAGGGAGACTATATACACAGACAAACGAGGAGACTAAGTGCCAACAGCTGCACACAGTGAGTGATGATGTCTGTGATGAGGATGACGACAGGTAACAGGTGAAACCGATTAACAATCAAACACATGTGCACAAACACAAACACAGAAGTCCAAGACAGGTGTCAGTGGCAGATACAGTGAAATGTTTCATTAATATTCCAAAACAACAACCAAGAACTTTTTTTTAGAATATTGCATTTTTTTTACATTTACATGTATGTATATCTTTTTATTCTTTGGGAAAAAAAAGTTTTATTTTAGTTTCTTGGAGATGCTATTATATTTGTTTTATCCATATTTTAAATCAGTTAAAATTAGTATATTTTGTTTTCTTTTTAGTTAAGTTTTAATAATTTTGCTGTGTTTTTGTCATTCATATTAGTTTTTGTCTTTTGAACATGTCTGTCAGTTTTTTTTTTTTTTAAGATTTCAGTTAAATGAAATTTTTTTTGAAAAATAAATGATTTTTTTTTTACATTTGACAGTTAACATTTATTTTTATCTTAAGTGACAGGTTTTTTTATGTTTTATTTTTCACACAAAAATGCATTTTGGTAAATTTTTATGGAATTTTAGAAAAACACTCGAAGCGCTCGACCAATCACAACACACTGCTCCAGCCGACCAATCAGAGCACAGTGTGCTTTTCAGGAGGAGGGGCTTCATAGAGACAGGAAGTAAACAGAGCGTTACTGACAGACTGGGAAGAGAGGAGCCGCAACAATGGAGAATATGAGGAAAATAATCAACATTCAAGCAGGAAAACCTGTTCTAGTAGAACCTGAAAACCACATCAAGGGCATCATATGGTCTCTTAGATGATTTAAGGACACCTCCTATCATAAAAAAACACTACATCGGTTTGCTCTAAAGAAGTGGTGAGATGCAGAAAGAGTATAAATCTAGAGAGAAATGTCAAGCATCAGTTTCCACAGTCGAGCATCAGAGGTCGATCCGGGTTGTGCTCTCTGAGCCTCTGCAGACCCTGATAAGAGCCCGAACATCTGGACCTCGAGTTAAGAGCCTTCAGAACCGGCAGAACCGCACGTTCCAGCAGTCGGACTCGTGTTGCTTCAGCTTCAGATACATGTCATCATCTCACAGGTGTAATATCATAATCCCCTCTTTACCTCAGACTGACGAAAGGCTCAAATTGGGGCAGTAATTAAACGCATGCAGCTCATGTTTATTCACGAGCCTCCGAAAGCTCCACGCGATTAGAGTTTGAGTGTGAGCTTCACACTTCAGAGGCGAGTTGTCATGTGTTTTTATGAGGAAAGTGCTGGAAATTATTAGTCACACTGACTTTATTTGGACTTCAAATGTTTTGGATTACACTGATGGCGGCTTTGAAGCAGAATATTCTGCCAGTCAAGACTTGAAGATGTTGTTTAGATGGTTAGAATCAGCAGGGCAATTATGTAAACAATTAAATTGAGTATATATCATACTGTAGATTATTACACTCTAAAAAATCTTGGGTTATTTTTTCTACCCAAACTCTGGGTTGAGTTTTTGGGTCAATTCTTTGGGTTATTTTTTCCAGTGTTTGGGTAGTTTTTGTGTTACCCAGATCCTGCGTCAGTCTTAACAACCCAGTGTTTGAGTAGTTTTTGTGTTACCCAGATCCTGGATCAGACATAATAACCCAGTGTTTGTGTAGTTTTTGTGTTACCTAGATCCTGGGTCAGATGTAACAACCCAGTGTTTGGGTCGTTTTTGTGTTACCCAGATCCTGCGTCAGACTTAATAACCCAGTGTTTGAGTAGTTTTTGTGTTACCCAGATCCTGCGTCAGACTTAACAACCCAGTGTTTGAGTAGTTTTTGTGTTACCCAGATCCTGGATCAGACGTAATAACCCAGTGTTTGTGTAGTTTTTGTGTTACCCAGATCCTGGGTCAGATGTAACAACCCAGTGTTTGGGTCGTTTTTGTGTTACCTAGATCCTGGGTCAGATTTAACAACCCAGTGTTTGGGTCGTTTTTGTGTTACCCAGATCCTGCGTCAGACTTAACAACCCAGTGTTTGAGTAGTTTTTGTGTTACCCAGATCCTGAGTCAGACGTAACAACCCAGTGTTTGAGTAGTTTTTGTGTTACCCAGATCCTGGATCAGACGTAACAACCCAGTGTTTGGGTCGTTTTTGTGTTACCTAGATCCTGGGTCAGATGTAACAACCCAGTGTTTGGGTCGTTTTTGTGTTACCCAGATCCTGGATCAGACGTAACATCCCAGTGTTTGAGTAGTTTTTGTGTTACCCAGATCCTGGATCAGACGTAACAACCCAGTGTTTGAGTAGTTTTTGTGTAACACAGATCCTGGATCAGACGTAACAACCCAGTGTTTGAGTAGTTTTTGTGTTACCCAGATCCTGGATCAGACGTAACAACCCAGTGTTTGAGTAGTTTTTGTGTAACACAGATCCTGGATCAGACGTAACAACCCAGTGTTTGAGTAGTTTTTGTGTTACACAGATCCTGAGTCAGACATAACAACCCAGTGTTTGAGTAGTTTTTGTGTTACCTAGATCCTGGATCAGACGTAACAACCCAGTGTTTGAGTAGTTTTTGTGTTACCCAGATCCTGAGTCAGACGTAACAACCCAGTGTTTGAGTAGTTTTTGTGTTACCCAAATTAACAACCCAGGGATTTGGGTTATTTATTGTGGGCTTTTTGTGACCTCTTCAGGAGAGAGAAGTGCAACTCCGTCAAATTGTTGCATGTCTTTGGTAAAATACAGGTGTGTGTACATTTGATTTTATCTATAACTTCGTTATTGTTCTGTATATCGTTTAATCTTATGCAAAGCAACATACAGGGGCGCGATTTGAGTCATATAGACAAGTTTTTTGCGTGATGGAAACGTTTTATGAATTTATTCAAAAAAGATACAGAATATAAATATTTGGGATGTTAAAATATGTTCTCAGAACTGTCCACTGATTGTTTATGGATGGGTTATGGAATCACAGCATATTTCAGTCTGAAGTTAGAAGTTCCTCCGCACAGTAGACACTGCTCCATTACACTTGAATTACTCCTAAATGTTTCATTTTTACTTCTAATATTTGTTAAATGAGCTTAAGCAACATGTATTCAAAACTATAAACTATGCTATACTGTAAAATATGATAGAAAAAATAAAGTAATTATCATGCAAACCAGTGGTTGTGGAGTATTTTAAAAGTGTTTAGAGGATTTAAGTTAATCCTTTAACATTAATTCATGTATGAAGAAGAAAAACTAGTGCCATAATAAAAATGAATCAACCCAGTATGGTGGGTTAAATAAACCATCCAATTTGCTGGGTAAAATTAACCCAACATGTGTTCTGTCCTAATAATTACCCAGCCCTTGGGTTGAAAACAACCCAAATTGGGTCGCTTTTAACCCAGTGTTTTTTAGAGTGTAGTTTTACTGTTATTGTTTTGGATGTGGCAATGAAAAATAATACATTTTGCAAGTCTTTTTGAAGCACTAAGATTCTGAGATGGTCCTGAAAATGTCTTTTAATGCAAAATCGAACTTAAATTCTACTGTTATTGAAATCCAATGTCAGTTTGAGCCCTGGATGTGTTGCTTTTCTCAACGGCAGCTTGATACCATGTAGAAATCTGGACGAGTTTTTGCTCAAAGTCATAAAATGTCAAGGTTTGAAATGAAAGTTCATGTCCTGCGGTCCAAAGCGATATTGTAAGTCATTGTAAGTCTAATGAATATTTGACCTTGCTCTTTCATCGTCTGCACTGATTAGCATACAGAGATTAATAAACCTGCAGGATTTAGAGCTCTGGATACATTATAAAGTGTCGCTACTTCTCTGATCCACGATGAAGGCAATTAAAGGTGCAGATTTGTGTTTCTGTGGCGTAATTCATGAATCTGAAACACACCAGAGCTTCTGCGTTTAAAGCCATAAGATGTTCATTTCACGACTTCAGGAAGTCAAGCTGTTTTCTTTGATCTTCATCTGTGTTTCTAATGCTTAAATAGAAATTGACTTTGTCAATTTAGACTTCAGTGTCATAATTATTACCTTTTTGTCATAATTTCAACTTTTTATGTCATAATTTTGAGACTCAATTTTTATTCATCTCATAATTATGACTTAGTATGTCATAATTTTTACTTTTTATGTCATCATTTCAACTTGTCATAATTATGAGATAACCATAATTTGAGAATAAATCAAAATTGAGTCAAAATTATGACAAAAAGTTAAAACTATGATATTAAAAATCCTACTTGTGTCATAAATTCCACATGCTATAGTTATGATTTTTGTCATAATTGCAGAGCTTTTTGTCATAATTATGACTTTTTATGTTATAATTATGACTTTTATGTCATAATTTTGATTTAATAATTTTGAATATTATCTCAATTTTCATTTTTGACTCAGTTATAAATTCAACTCTTTTTCATAATTTTCAACCCTTTGTCATAATTTTGACTTGTCATAATTTAGACTTTTTATCATAATATCATCTCACAGTTTGAGTGACCATTTCATTTATTATTTACCTATTCAATTTAATGTTTATGGGGATCTGTGTCATTTGGAAGCCCATTTCTGACACATAAGAGAAAAACGTACTTTGGGAAATTGTAATTGATTTATAATTATAACATAAAATGTTGACAGTCATAATTATTAGAAAAAAGTATAAAACTCAAATTAATTTGTACTTAATATGTCATGATTATGACTTTGAATCTTATACTTTTGACGTTATATCTCATACTTATAATTTAGTATGTCATAATTTCTACCTTTTATCTCAATTTTAACTTTTTATTTCATTATTATAACTTAGTATGACATAATCTCAACTTTGTCACAATTTCAATTTGTCAATTTTTGCTTTTTGTCATAATTATGACTTTTTATGTCAATTTTGACTTTAATGTCATAATTATAGCTTTTTGTCATAATTTAGACTTTTATGTCATAATTTCAACTTGTCATAATTATGACACACTAAGTCATAATTATGAGATAAATAAATCAAAAATGAGTCAAAATTGGCAAAAAGTTTAAATTATGACAAAATCCTAATTATGTCATCATTTCCACATGCTTTAATTATGACGTCATTCAATTATGAAATAATTAAAAAATTCTGACACTGAAAATTTTAAATTGAGATAAAGTAGAAATAGACTTTCTATGTGATAATTACGACTTGTCATAATTTTGACTGTCATAATTGACCTTTTTAGCCATAATTTCAACATTTTGTCATAATTTCATCTTAGTATGTCATAATTTAGATTTTTTGTCTTCCATAGTTCATCACAGCAAGGCAAATACAATTGAACAAAAACACATCCACATTGTTGCATTTCATGGGCTTTTCATGGACCGTTTGAGTTTCATCCACAACACAAATCATCCTGAAGTCCCAACCACTGAAGGTTATTAAACGTGATAAAAATGGCCAATCAAACTGATTAGCATATTGTATTTTCTTAGCGTGACACGTCCGTTATGCTATTACCTGCTGGCTAATGGTGATGCCAAACAGCTTCAGGAATGGAATAAAGATTAATGCGCTGTGCATAAATTAGATGGATCACATTAATATATTACAAAGACTTCCCACACTGCACTTTTGGGGCTGATGAGCAATTAGCATATCATCGTGTGCGTTTATGTCACGGTGACCCTTCATTTTCATGCTATGATTATGCGTGTAGGGATAGTCATTTGGAAAGCGATGAACTCATATTATCGTTAACAAAAGCTATTATAAAAAGAAGGAAAGAAAAAATGCAGTTTGCAAAAGAGTCGGAACTAAACAGGAAGTATAAATGTGCTCTACAAAACCAACAGAAGCAGGAAATGCACAGATTTTTAAATCTCATAATTATGAATTATATGCCATAATTATGATTCATAGATCTGGTTTCACAGACAGGGCTTGGATTAAGCCAGAACGTGCCTTATATCATAATTATAGCTTAGTATGTACAATTTTTGACTCTTTATCTCATAATTGTGACTTATATCATAATTATGGTTTACAGTAGTATGTAAAATTTTTGACTTTTTGTCTGACAGTTTATACTTATATACAAGTAAAAACTGTTAGACAAAAAGTCAAACATTTTACATACTAAGCCATAATTATGATATATTATAATTATGGCTTAGTATGTACATTTTTTTGCCTTTTGTCTCATAATTTTGCATTTTATGTCATAATTTTGAGTTTTTATCTCATAATTTTGACTTTTTATCTCTTAATTATGGTTTAGCATGTCAAATGTTTGACTTTATCTCATAATTTTGACTTGTCTCATAATTTCGACTTTTAATGTCATACATGAAGAGCTGTGCTGCCCATCATTATGGGGAAATATTATCGTTGTATCTTCCTCTTCTTTATCCATACGGAATGGCCCGGTTTATCATAATTATGACTTAGTATGTAACATTTTTGACTTGTCTCATAATTATGGCTTAGTATATCAAATGTTTTACTTTATCTCATAATTTTGACTTTTCTCATAATTATGGGTTATGTCAATTCTGCCTTAGTATCATGTAATGTTGACTTAATTATGGCTCATGTCGTCATAATTTTGACTTTGTCATAATTGACTTGTGTTATAATTTCGACTTTAAATGTCATAATTTTGACTTTTTATCACAATTTTAACATTTTATCTCATATTTTTCCCTTTTAATCATAATTAAGATTTACCAAAGCATGATTTTTTTTTCTTTTGCAGTGGAAATGAGCTTCCGTCATTATGGGGAAATATGATCATCACTCGCTCTTCTTTATCCGTACGGATGTGCCGGGTCTTCAGTGCAGACACACACACACTCCGGCAGCTGTGTCTCAGATAAACACGCACGCGTCGACGAGCATCATTCACTCGGATGCTCACATCGGCTCGATTAAAAACTTCCCCATGTGATCACCGTGGCCTTGTTCCTCTGCTTTACCCTTATGAATACATAAATAAACACATCTTGTTGATCTAGTGGAGGGAAGGACACACCAATGGGGAACGTGGACGTGAATGGAAGGCTTATGAAAACAATAATGATACTATAATTTATCCAGTTAATGAAGTAGTGATGTTTGTATATACAGTAAAGCAGTGATTTGTGTTTAAAGGAAGTCATGTGATTTCAATAATCGAGGTTTCGTTATTTCATAACTGTTTCGTAATGTCAGTGTTTCGCCACTAGGGGCGATGATCTCTGTGAACTCAAGAACTAGCATCTGTGTTATTTTTTATCCGATCTCGGATCAATTTTATAAATTTGTAGACATTTAATGACACATTTGAATAATAAAATGGAAGAGTTCATCACATACGGCACAATAGTGAAGAAAAGACGAGTGCAACAAGTCATGGACACGGACTCTATTGGCGGCCAGTGAACCCTTGAGAAAGTGAAATTGCATTAGAGACATTATCCAGTTGATTGAGCCTATGCACTTTCTCATGGGTGTAGAAAACAGCTTCCCATGAGGCTTTGCAGGAACTATTGACAGCTGTGGAATGAACAGAATTCACTGTTAAAACACGCATGGCTGGTGTGATGGTAGAAAATCTGTATCATTTATACTACAGTAACTGTATTTATGTTTATGTGGCTATCATTGCATTATTTAAACATGAGAGTGATAAAAAAAACATGAAGCTATGTGAAAATACAGCATCAAATAAATAATCTTGCTAAAGTGTTTTGTTAGTCATAATGTACTTTGGTTGAAACATCACAAAGTTCTTGCATTAATCTTGATCTGATGGTGTGTTTTTATCTCACTAATGTCTAAGATCAATTTAGCTGTTTTAAATCTTTAGCTGGATAGTTAATTAAAACAATAAAAAACATTTTCTTTACTTGAAATAAAAAAAAACATACTGTGACTGAAATATCTATATTTTTAAACCTTAGGTTTTTTCAGTTATTTCTTGCCAAGGCAACATTTCTTATTTTCATTTAGTTTAACTTGATAATAACTATAAATATAAAATAAAAAAAATGATAAAATCTATATAGACATTTTAAAATAAAAACGAATAAAAATGACAACAAAATTACTAAAACAATAACTGAAATTAAAATGAAAACAGAAAATATAAATACAAACATTTTGTTTGTGAATTTCTAGGCAAATTAAATATATTATAATATATTACATTTCACATTTGTCTTTAGATCACACTGCAATTAAATAATTATGCAATAAAAGTGCAAAGTAAACCCAGTTGTACACAAACAAACTATAGTGAAAAATATGTAGTGTAGGATTTACTTGAAACAATTTTCAGTAGTACATTGCTTGTACATTTTACAAATAATTACAAAGAAACGATAAGTGATACATTGAATTAAATTGGGAATTTCGAAGTAGAAAGACTGGAATAGTATTTCCTTGTAAAACATACTTCAATAATCTTTGTTTCTTTTACAACTTAAAATATTTTTACAATGAGATATTACACTCTATGAAGAAAAAAATATAGAACCTATGGTTCTATGCATCATAGAACCTTTTAGTGGTTATATAAAGTATTATGTAATCATTTAAGACATTTATCCTTATATAGGACCTTTTTGGGATCAAGTGTTCTTTATAAACTGAGTCAAGAACCCTATGGTTCTATATAAAACCTTTTAGCATCAAGTTTTCTTTGAAAACTGAGTCAAGAACTCTAGTGTTCTATATAGAACCTTTTTGGCATCAAGTGTTCTTTAAAAACTGTATCAAGATCCCTATGGTTCTATATAGAACCATTTTGGCTTAAATTTTTCTTTAAAACTGAGTCAAGAACTCTAGTGTTCCATACAGAATCTTTTTGGCACAAAGGATTCCTTAAAATTGAGTGAAGAACCCTAGGGTTCTGTATAGAACCTTTTTGGCATCATTTGTTCTTTATAAACTGAGTCAAGAACCCCATGGTTCTATATATAACCTTTTTGGCATCAAGTATTCTTTGAAATTGAGTCAAGAACCCTAGAGTTCTATAAGAAACCTTTTTGGCATCAAGTGTTCTTTAAAAACGGTATCAAGAACCCTATGGTTCTATATAGAACCATTTTGGCTTCAATTTTTCTTTAAAACTGAGTCAAGAACTCTAGCGTTCCATATAGAATCTTTTTGGCACAAAGGATTCCTTAAAATTGAGTCAAGGACCCTAGGGTTCTACATAGAACCTTTTTGGCATCATGTGTTCTTTAAAAACTGAGCCAAGAACTCTAGTGTTCTAGTCTCACTGTGTAGTAAACGATCACAGTAAATCCTCATAAGTGTCCACAATCACACAGCTTGTTGGGGTGTGTGAACAGGAACACAGCGCTGCATGGGAATTGAAGAGTTCAGAGAAGCAGCAGTGCAACACACTGCACCTGCGTCAAACCAACACACCACTGAACTCAACACCTGCCTCACTGCTAGCCTGATCACACCGTCCTCAGACTCACCAAGGAGATCATAAGACTGTTTTCATGCTTTGCTTCCTCTCGTCCGGTTCTCTGACCGTCACAGAACACACAGGACAAACCGATCCTGGCCTGTTTTCATTACAATACAGGAAGCGTGATGTGAAAAGGAAATATAGCGTTTTATGAATGGATAGAATTAGTCAGAGGTTCCTAACTTGCTTTGGCTTATATTAGTGAATGAATTCAGAGACGAAACTTCTCATCTAACAAGGAACGTTCTCAAAACGTTCTCTTAAAGTTATGAACACACGTTCTTTCAGTAACATTAATGCACTGCAAAAGTGTTTTTCTTGCTCAGTATTTTTATACTTTTTATTAGTACAAATATCTTTTCATTTAAACATTTACTTGAAACACAAAATTACGTAATATATTTTGAAAAATCTATCCCAAAATGAAGTGAGTTTGTGCTTAAAACTCTCTAGAAACTGTCTCTAAATTTACTCCCTGTAAAGATATTAAAGCTAAAACAAAAGTATTCACCCCTTTGTAGTTTTTTCTGCTCTACCAGTACAGATAATTACAGTAAATACTCTTGCTAATGGACCCCATA
The DNA here is from genome assembly GCA_030770095.1 of Gila robusta. Lineage (NCBI taxonomy): Eukaryota > Metazoa > Chordata > Actinopteri > Cypriniformes > Leuciscidae > Gila > Gila robusta. The sequence goes on from JAVALU010002416.1 coordinate 227,931, forward strand.
CAATGAAATATTTATATTTTCTGAGGTTGTTAGACCCCTGATGTAAACTGACCTGAATACTGCATGACGCACATAAAGCTTCAAACCTATTAGAAATTAACTCCATTCAATCACTGGTGAAAAAACTTTAACCATCTCCAAGTGTATTATATAAGATGCATTATATAAGCAACATGCAGCATTAGAATCCTGTCCGGTTCAAAACCACTGCTGCGTTCCTGCCCGCATGTGCTGAAGCTAAAAGCCATGATAGAATATTCATAAATATACAATGTATAAAGGCAACATCCCTGCTGTGTGCTGATCCGCTCTGTAGTGCTGTAATGCCACGTATGTGTGTGTGTGTGTGTGTGTGTGTGTGTGTGTGTGTGCTCATGAAGACCTGAGTGTTACACGCCAGTGGCGCCAGCAAGGCAAATCTGACTCATACATACAATTACAGACACTCATGCTGGTTTTCTGTCTTTATTTATTACATTACATTTACATTTCAGTTAGCATACACTTTTATCTAAAGCGAATTACAAATGAGGAGAGTAAAAGGAGCAATCAAACCAACAATAGGGCAATAATATGTAAGTGCTGTGATCAGTCCCAGTTAGTGTGGGAAGACGTTTTTTTAAGTAGATATATAGTAAGTGTTAGTATTAACGGATCAGATGGTGATGAAAAAGATGCATCTTCAGGAGTTTCTTAAAAATAGCTGAAGACTCAGCAGCTCAGCTCATATATAGTGGAGGACACATATAGGTCCGAAGTAGTGAGTTTAGGGATAGGGGTGCAGAACCAGTGGTTGTTCTGCCTTGAATTTGATGTGAGCAGCAATTGCATAGCAGTGATGGGAAAAACCATGTTTCTGAATAACATATCCTAGTGATGGCATGTAGATGGAGAAGAGAAGCAGTCCCAGCACTGAGCCCTGAGGCACTCCAGTAGCTATATGATAACAGTGATTGGAAAAAACATGTTTCTGAATGACAGATCCTAGTGATAGCATGTAGATGTAGAAGAGAAGCGGTCCCAGCACTGAGCCCTGAGGCACTCCAGTAGCTAGATGATAACAGTGATTGGAAAAAACATGTTTCTGAATGACAGATCCTAGTGATGGCATGTAGATGTAGAAGAGAAGCGGTCCCAGCACTGAGCCCTGAGGCACTCCAGTAGCTAGATGATAACAGTGATTGGAAAAAACATGTTTCTGAATGACAGATCCTAGTGATGGCATGTAGCTGTAGAAGAGAAGTGGTCCCAACACTGAGCCCTGAGGCACTCCAGTAGTTAAATGTTGGTCTTAGACCCCTCATAAATATGTAAACCCTGTTTATTTATTTATCATTCCTTCTGTAAGGCAAATAAATATTCAAGCTAAAAAGCCAACATTCAAAATTGTTACCTTTTGTTAAAAATGCCAATATCTTTGAATGTCACTTTCATTTATTCATATATAGCACTTTTAACAATATAGATTGTTTCAAAGCAGCTTTACAGTGATAATAGGAATGCACTTCCTTACATTGAAATAGCAATTCTGTATCCTATTTGCTACCTCAATTCAAATTGTATTCAATTTAAATTGTGATGTAATTTAAAAAGCAATGCGAGTATAGCAATGAAAATGTAATTAGTCCGATTTATTATTGTGATTACAGTATCTAAGGAAAATACCCTGTGAAAAGGTGCAAAAAGATGTAAATGAAACTTATTGGAATACTTTTTCCAAGAAAATACAACTTGAACATTTCTACTTCAAAATTTCACGTTTAATTCAATGTGTCACTTGCCAATTCTTTATAATTATTTGGAAATTTACTTGCAATTTCTGAGTGAAAATTGTAGAGGGGAAAATAACTGGCAATTAATGCTGGGCAACGATTAATCGCATCCAAAATAAAAGTTTGTGTTTACATAATATATGTATGTGTACAGTGTATAATTATTTTGTATATATAAAAACACACACATGCATGTATATATTTAAAATTTTTCGTTTATTTATATATAGAATATTTATATATAATATAAATTATGTATAATTATATATAGCCTATATACAGTATAAACATGCAAATATTTCTTAAATATATACTTTCAAATGTGTGTATTTATATATACATAATAATTGTACACACATATATTATGTAAAAACAAACTTTTATTTTGGATGCGATTAATCGTTGTCCAGCACTACTGGCAAATTAAAAATCATGCAAATAATGAGAATTTTGTTATAAACTCTTGATAGTGCTGTAGAGGGTGTGTGATATTTGCAATTTGCATGCAGTCAATCAATAAACAAACCGTAAAGTGTGAACATCTTCAAAACAGCATACGAGAATGTTGTTTTATGACTTTCGTGAGGCGAGAACATCAATTACTAACTGGATGAATATGCATATATTTATTTTTACACACCTCTCCGCTCCGCCAGATTATTGTGTCACTCTGTCCGGTGTGTAATCATATTCGGGTTGGTATTATTGAATATAAAAACCTCATCGCTGCTCTCTGACAACGTCTCTATTAATAAAATGTCAGAATCATTCATTCTAATGGATCGGCGCTGAGCTGCCTTCAGTCTGCGATCTGTCGCTCAGGTGGTAATATAAGACCTGTTTTCCATATAAAAGACCTCGTCGCGCCGTCACTCCTTCCTCAGAACAGATGGGGAATAAGCAGACTGGGTCTTGTGTGTGTTTGCAGAACTCTAGTACCCATCGGAGAAAGCTTTCGCACACAACTTATGTGTTGCTTTGTTTCTCTGAGCGCTCCATGTAGATTAAGCTGCTAATGTAGACCAACTGCACCCTCCATCTGTTGAGCAGGAAAACAGAGAGAACGGCCGGTGTGAGTGTAGTAAAAGAAAAGGAGCAGTAAACAATGAAATCCCAAGCCTCAAATACACAAAGTTTCAAAACTTCTTCCCAAAATGTTCCTAAAAGGATCTGACGTGTGTTCAGTGGGCCGGTAAAACTCGCTGCTGGTTCTTTGGGAGGATCATTTATACTGAAAAGTGTGAAGTTGTAAATAAAACAAAGTTTATTGGTGTAAAAATACCATTTCATTTTTTCTACTTTAAACTTTCATGTTTCATTCAATGTGTTTCTTTGTAATCAAACCCAAAATCCCAAACCAAATATTTTACACTGTATTTTATTTCAATCTATAAGCTGTAGTGCTCAACAGGATGAGCAGATAAACACATCTACACTTTTCATAATTCAAGAGAGGAGGAATAATCATTAATGTCAAGGGAAGTACCTAACAATGTAAAAATCATGGTAATAAGAGTGATTTTTGTTATAAACTCAACATGTTTGTTACACTGGGAAAATAAATTGGTGCAGAAGCAATTTTCACTCAGAAATTACTAGTAAATTTTTAATAAAATTAATTCTTGTAAAACGTACATCAATAATCTTTATTTACAACTACGAAAAAACTTTTTTACACTGAAGGGTAACAGCTAATAAAAATATATTCTAAGAACGTTTTGCTAACGTTCCCATTATGTTATGTAAACGTTAAACGTTCTCTGTTTTAAAAAAGTTTATGTGTAAGTTAAGGGAACATTTCATTTCTTCATTCTTCAAATACTATAGGAACGTTACTTTTGAATGTTACATTCCGAAACAAGTTGTAACATGTAAAAATGTTAGACTAACATCAAACTAAATGCTTCAGAACAACATTCCATGAATGATGAATGAATAATTTTTTTCTGCTAACGTTTTGAGAACATTATTAAAGACCAGATAACTTTGAACAAATGTTCTATTACAGTTTTTTACAGTCGCTAGGACACATTTCTCAATACTTAGGTCACTTTTTCAAAACTCTTCACACAATTCTCCAAACCAACTTTCAGCTCGGCACAGCAGTTCATTTCACTTTCAAAATGCACTAAAACTACCAAATCACTTCATACATGTCTCAAATCAACACATTCTTCCAGAACACTAGCAAAGGTTGACAGACAACAAACACACTTTGTCACCCACAAAACAATGACCTAAAAAACACTAACGACAGGTAGCATTATACAATGTTTTCTTCTGTAAAACAAGCACACTTCTCTACTGTTTAGAATTCACTGCAATATATGTTACTGGAATGAATCAGACATGATGCAGTGCTTCAATATATTTTGTCTTTTTTTTTTTTTTTTTCACAGAGTAATTCCAAAATACAATAATTTATATACACACCATCCACCGATACAGATACAATAGGAATCAGATGTGGTTGGTACAATTGTCCAATTGTTTTTATTGCATTTCATTTTTAGATTCGAAATATATTTCATTACAATATTACTGTAGAAATGTAGCAAATTGCTGTCATATTCAGTTTTGTATTATGTTATTGTTTTGAACATAAGTTTAACCGTTTTGAAAACAGTGTGTAAGCATGTGCAAATTGGCCTGTAAACACACAGAGTTTTGGCGGTTGTTGTGTCAAAGTGAGAAAAGAATTAATGTAATTTGAAAGATGAAGTCATTGAGTGCATTTTGTGCCAAAGCAATGATAAATGATCCACAGTTTATCCCACATATACTTCTGTTGTGCTCACTGTGTGAAGAGTGAAGAAAAAGTGACCTAAGTATTGAGAAATGTGTCCTAGCGACTGTAAAAAACTGTAATGTTACTGGAAGAACGTTTGTTCATAACGTTGAGAGAACCTTGAGAGAACGTTCCCTGTTAGCTGGTGACCCAGACAGCAACATCGTGTCGGCCCAGATCCGGCCCACATCCGGGCCGTGTGGATTCAAGGTGTACCAGATGTGGGCCGGATCTGGGTCGACACAATGCTGCTATCTGGGAATGCAGAAACCCAAATCACTGTATCTCAACTGTGTCGTTTTCTCAATTCCTATCCATCAATGTTTCTTTTGCCAGTGGTTATTTGTATTCAATCCAGTTTATTGTATGTTATAATTGTGATTTGCACACAGGCAATCTATAAACAAGTGTGAAAATCTCTAAAACAGCACACAAGGAACTTACTAGCTAACAGGGAACGTTCTCTCAAGGTTCTCTCAAAGTTATGATCAAACGTTCTTCCTTTAGTGTTTGAAGAATGAAGAAATGGAATGTTCCCTTAGCTTTCACACATAACAAAGAAAAAAACGTTTTTTAAAACATAGAACATTCAGAATAAACGTTTACATAACATAATGGGAACGTTAGCAAAGCATTCTTAGAACATATTTTTCTTAGCTCTTACCCTTCAGTGTAAAAAATGTTTTTTGTAGTTGTATATAAAGATAATTTGATGTACGTTTTACAAGAAATCACTATTTCATTTAATTTTACTTTTACTTCTTTGTAATTAAGTGTGAAATTTACTAATAATTTCTGAGTGAAAATTGCTTCTGCACCATTTTTTTTCTTTGTAACAAACAAAGTTTATACAGGTCCTTCTCAAAAAATTTGCATATTGTGATAAAGTTCATTATTTTCCATAATGTAATGATAAAAATTAAACTTTCATATATTTTAGATTCATTGCACACCAACTGAAATATTTCAGGTCTTTTATTGTTTTAATACTGATGATTTTGGCATACAGCTCATGAAAACCCAAAATTCCTATCTCAAAAAATTAGCATATCATGAAAAGGTTCTCTAAACGAGCTATTAACCTAATCATCTGAATCAACTAATTAACTCTAAACACCTGCAAAAGATTCCTGAGGCTTTTAAAAACTCCCAGCCTGTTTCATTACTCAAAACCGCAATCATGGGTAAGACTGCCGACCTGACTGCTGTCCAGAAGGCCATCATTGACACCCTCAAGCAAGAGGGTAAGACACAGAAAGAAATTTCTGAACAAATAGGCTGTTCCCAAAGTGCTGTATCAAGGCACCTCAGTGGGAAGTCTGTGAGAAGGAAAAAGTGTTGCAAAAAACGCTGCACAACGAGAAGAGGTGACCGGACCCTGAGGAAGATTGTGGAGAAGGACCGATTCCAGACCTTGGGGGACCTGCGGAAGCAGTGGACTGAGTCTGGAGTAGAAACATCCAGAGCCACCGTGCACAGGCGTGTGCAGGAAATGGGCTACAGGTGCCGCATTCCCCAGGTCAAGCCACTTTTGAACCAGAAACAGCGGCAGAAGCGCCTGACCTGGGCTACAGAGAAGCAGCACTGGACTGTTGCTCAGTGGTCCAAAGTACTTTTTTCGGATGAAAGCAAATTTTGCATGTCATTCGGAAATCAAGGTGCCAGAGTCTGGAGGAAGACTGGGGAGAAGGAAATGCCAAAATGCCTGAAGTCCAGTGTCAAGTACCCACAGTCAGTGATGGTCTGGGGTGCCATGTCAGCTGCTGGTGTTGGTCCACTGTGTTTTATCAAGGGCAGGGTCAATGCAGCTAGCTATCAGGAAATTTTGGAGCACTTCATGCTTCCATCTGATTTCATTTTTCAGCACGACCTGGCACCTGCTCACAGTGCCAAAACCACTGGTAAATGGTTTACTGACCATGGTATTACTGTGCTCAATTGCCCTGCCAACTCTCCTGACCTGAACCCCATAGAGAATCTGTGGGATATTGTGAAGAGAAAGTTGAGAGACGCAAGACCCAACACTCTGGATGAGCTTAAGGCCGCTATCGAAGCATCCTGGGCCTCCATAACACCTCAGCAGTGCCACAGGCTGATTGCCTCCATGCCACGCCACATTGAAGCAGTCATTTCTGCAAAAAAGTAAAAAAAAGTATTGAGTGCATAACTGAACATAATTATTTGAAGGTTGACTTTTTTTGTATTAAAAACACTTCTTTTATTGGTCGGATTAAATATGCTAATTTTTTGAGATAGGAATTTTGGGTTTTCATGAGCTGTATGCCAAAATCATCAGTATTAAAACAATAAAAGATCTGAATTATTTCAGTTGGTGTGCAATGAATCTAAAATATATGAAAGTTAAATTTTTATCATTACATTATGGAAAATAATGAACTTTATCACAATATGCTAATTTTTTGAGAAGAACCTGTATGTTGTATGTTTCTTTGTATGTTGAGTTTATGTTTTTGTACCAGATTCTCTTTAAATAACTCAAGAGAGGAGCCACCGGCAAATGGGCCTATTTTGATTTATCTAACAAGAAAGTATTTTTTTAAATATTAAAAATTCACAGTTTCATGTAAGTCTGATGAATAAAAAAGTGAAAATATCAACCAATGCATCAACGCAGATGCCCTTATTTTCTTTGAAAACAAACCGTAACATCTAATTCAGGAAAAAGGTTTTACTGAAAAACAAGATGAAGATACTTTTACAGTACAGGATTCTGAGTACAGTACAGGATTCGTTGCATACTTCATAATGCTAAAACGAATGTTATCAAACATGAGCGTATCTCATTCTGCATATGAACTGAGGTGTGTGTATGAGATGCAGAGAGACGACACACACACACACACACACAGAAATCCTCGCGGCTGCCAGCCCTGTTAGCGGCTTACACACCAGATCCCATGGAGAAATTTGAAAACCAAATCAATTTGCATGGAGGCTAAATTTCATCAGTCAGTAAAATATTCAAATCCTCCAGAAAAATTTGGATTACGAGGGCGATTCAGAACTCATTCCTGTACTTCCCGTTCAACTTCAGTAAAGACACACACTGTTGTCTTGATAGTTCTCTAGACGAAACATCTGATGCAGGAAATGATGTGACAAACCTGATACTGAACTATGAATCTTGATGAAAAAAGAGGCAGTGAACAGATGACGATACATGGAGGATCAAATGATGAATATGGGCTGTCTTGATTCATTACGATCTTCATGGCTGATGGGAACCCTGATCTTTTCAGGGTTGCTAGGGAGGTCTGGATGGTTGCTAGGTGGCTGCTTACTAGCCCAAGCCAAAAGAGCTTTAAATGTGTGAGAAAACAAAGAAAAATCATATTTTTATTTCTGTTCAAGTTGTAATTGTGGCAAATTATGCAACACAAGAGTGAAAAATTATTTAATTGAGTGTATTCAGTATACAGTATTATACGGAAGAGGATTAGGGCCAAGCAATGATACAAAAATAAAAACATTTCGAGATTTAAGTCATTATAATGCGAGATTAAACTCGTTAAATTTCGAGAAAAAAAGTTGAAATACAATGTTTAGAATAAACTCGTGAAATTTTGATAATAAAGTCGTGTTTCGAGAAAAAAACTGTTAAATTTTGAGTTAGTATGAATATGGGCTGTCTTGAGTCGTTACGATCTTCATGACTGATGGGATGAGCATCTTTTCAGGGTTGCTAGGGAGGTCTGGATGGTTGCTAGGTTACTAGCCCAAGCCAATGTGTGAAGAAAACGTCTCAGGTTACGACTGTAACCCTAGTTCCCTGAGAAGGGAACGGGACGATGCGTCGATGACGCTTTGGGAACGCCTTCGCGTGATTACCTCTGAAGCACGTATGTCAACTAGTCCAATGGAATGAATGAATGAACGCCACGGGCGGGTGACGTCATGACCAGGAAAGGATATAAGCACATCCGGTGCGTTACTCGCGTTAGCTTCTAGTGCCGAAACAAAGTCGATCGCAGGGATGCAGGAAGTATGGCAGGGCGACGCATCGTCTCGTTCCCTTCTCAGGGAACTAGGGTTACAGTCGTAACCTGAGACGTTCCCTTTCGAGGGAACTCGCGATGCGTCGATGACGCTTTGGGAACGAGAATACCCAATACGCCGTACTTACAAAATGCCAGATGATAAAACTGTCGGCAAACTAAGTAAAAAGCACCTGGGGCAGCATCCAGGTCCAAGCTGTAAAACCTCACGAATGTGAGCGGTGAGGACCAGCCCGCCGCATCACAAACGTCTTGGAGAGAACTCCAGATAATAAAGCTTAGAAGCCATACTCCTAGTGGAATGAGCCCTGACCACCAAATGGTTGGCCAGAGGACTCACAAGCAAGAAGAATAGTCTCGACTATCTATTTGCCCAATAGGTTGGATTTTCTCGACAGAGAAGTCCGATGAACATAAGTGTCCAGTGCTCGCACTGGGCACAAAAGGTTCAGCTTTTCCTGGTCCGATAAACGGGGGAGGACAGAAACCTGCAGCACAATAGGCCTCGGAATAATGGTAGGCACCTTAGGAACATATCCATGTTTGGGGTAAGATTGCCTTGGCCATCCCCGGTGCACTCAAGGCAGGTGGGGACCGAAAGGGCCTGAAGGTCTCGACTCTTAGAGGGACGAAATAGCTAGCAGAAAATAAAAGAAAGAACTTCTCTGAGACCAAATCTAAGGGCTCAAAGGGAGCCCCAGATAGGCCTTCTAGAACTATTACAAGATCCCAAGCCGGCACCCTAGTGCAAGTTGCAGGCCTCAGCCTCAAAGTGCCACGAAGGAAACGAGTGATCAGGGGGTCTCGACCCAAAAATGTACCACCCACCAGGGCGTGGAAAGCCGCAATGGCCGCCACGTATACCTTAAGTGTGGAAGGACATAGACACGATACAAAGCGTTATTGCAGAAACTCAAATACTGTGTTTACTGAACAGTTAACCGGATTCCACTGACACTGGTAACACCAAGAAGTGAAAAACTCTCGAAATAATGAATATAGTTTCCTCGTAGCGGGAGCTCTGGAGCTTAGAACGGTCTCAACAACCTCGGTTGAGAGACCACTCTCTATGAGTTGGGCCCCCTCAGAGGCCAAACCCACAGTTTCCAAATCCCCTGCCGGGGGTGCAATATTGCATCCCCTGCCTGAGACGGAAGGTGTCTCCTGATCGGAAACTCCAAGGGAGGGCCGTCGAGGAGAAGAATTAGGTCCGCAAACCAAATTCGCTCGGCCAGGGTGGTGCTACTAGCAATAGGCTTATACCATCCTGGCGGATTCACTCCAGAACTCCTGGGAGCAGAGCAACAGGGGGAAATGCATACAGACGTAGCCTCGGCCACGTCTGCACCATAGCGTCCAGCCCCGAGGGGGCTGGTTGAGTGAGAGAGAACCAGAGTGGACAGTGCGTCGTATGCTGAGACGTGAACAGGTCCACTTCTGCCTGGCCGTAAAACTCCCATATTTGCTCCACCGCCTCAGGGTGGAGTCCCCTGGCCTCAGCCCCTGCCTCGACAGGGTGTCTTCTCCAATATTCTGGCCCCCTGGAATATACACTGCCCTCAGATAGCGTATTTTCTTGAGGGACCAAAATAAGAGGCCACCAACGTGTTGTCTGAGAGATAAGAACCAGAGTTTCCTCCATATAACCAAGGTGCGGGGATACTGCCGCGTGATCTTGATCGTATGGAGTGGGTTTCCCCTCGGGGAGAACCCTCTGGTCCTGAGCCACAACTGTAAAGGTCTCACGTACAGCAGGTCAAAGGGAATCACATTGGACGCTGCTGCCCTGAGGCCTAACAGTCACTGTTCCAGAGCAACACATGATGGCCCCTCAGGTCTGGGAGGAGATGTCTCAACGCATTGACGACGACCATCATCTCTAGGCAAATCATGTGCCAAGAGAGATGATGACTCCTCCACAAGCCCTGAGCTGAGCGGCCTTCCAATACCGCTCCCCAGCTGGTGAGGGAAGCATCTGTCAAGATAGCAACTCGATGGCAAAGAGCTCCCAACACCGGAACCTGGGACAAGAACCAGTGTTTCGTCCATATAACCAAGGCGCGGGGATACTGCCGCGTGATCTTGATTATACAGAATGGGTTTCCCCTCGGGGAGAACCCTCTGGTCCTGAGCCACCACTGCAAAGGTCTCACGTACAGCAGGCCAAAGGGTATCACAATGGACGCTGCTGCCCTGAGGCCTAACAGTCTCTCGAACTGTTTCACAGTGTGTGCCTGGCCTAGCTTTAGCTCTTTTGTGGCAGTAAGGATAGCAGCTACACGAGCGGGCGACAGAACGGCTCGCATCGTGACTGAGTCCCAGACCACTCCAAGTAAAGTGGTCCTCTGTACTGGAGAAACACACTCTTCTTGGCATTGAGCTTCAACCCCAACCTTCGCATATAAGCGAGGACGACATCTTGATGCCGAACCGCTAACTGTTCTGATTCCGCTAGAATCAGCCAATCGTCTATGCAATTCAGAATGCGTATGCACTGCAGCCTGGCGGGGCCAGAGCTGCATCTACGCGCTTCGTGAATGTGCGGGGTGATAGAGCTAGAGCGAAAGGAAGTGCCTGATACTGGTGTTCTTTGCCCCTGAAAGAAACCCTCAGGAACCTCCTGTGCTGAGGGAGGAAGGAGATATGGAAGTATGCGTCTTTCAGATCTATCGTGACAAACCAGTCCTCGGATCTGATTTGAGTCACGATCTGTTTGAGCGTCAGCATCTTGGACTTGAGTTCCAGCACCGAACACTTCAACAGACGAAGATCTAGTATGCAGTTCTCCATCCTTTTTTGGAACAATGAGATAACGACTGTAAAGACCGACGCAATGTCGGGTGAGTACACCTGCTCTATAGCTTTGTTTGTTAACAGGGCCTTTACCTCTTGCTCCATTACCAGAACCTGCTCGGGATGCACTAACGTGAGCAACACCCCGTTGTAACCTGGAGGACGAGAACCAAATCTGCCTCTTACTACTAACTGCAGGGCCCATAGAGATATATTCGGCAGTAGCTTCCGCGCTGCCAGAAAATCTACCAAGGGAACCAGCCCCTCGAGGCTGGCCTCTGGTGTAATTGAGACAGTCAGATTAGGGGGCCTGAAGCATACTGGCAGGAACCACCCGAACTGACTGTTTTCGAACCCCCCTCAGAGGGCGCGAGTCCGACGCAATGTCGTGTTGACACTGCGCCGGAAGCTCGCTGGAGACTGCTGCGCCCTAAAGCACCAAGGGTGGCGGGGTTGGCAGAACGGTCCCCTGAGGGCACCGAGATGGAAAGGGCACCGTATAATGAGGTGTACACCGTTCCACCCCGGTTGGGGCTGCCCTCACCGGTCTGACGCCAGTGGCGCCAAGACCTTTTCTTTTGAGCCGAAGCCTTCTCAGCGTGAAGAACGGTCCTCGGATACGGCTTCTGCTTTGAAGGCTTTGGCTGCTGTGTTGCGTATGAGAAACAAGACGGCTGGAGCTGCTCACGCCCAGCAGCCCC
>JAVALU010002416.1:245000-267500 GCA_030770095.1 Gila robusta
GTTTGTGGGTTGGTGAGGGGGGTTAACAGCCACGTCTTTAGTGGATAACCACTGTCTCCTGATGGGCAGTTGAATAATTACACACACAAAAATTAAACTTTTAGATAGAACCATACATTTAAATGCATAACTTACCAAGTAGCCACCCATCGCGCACCCTGCCTGCTTGGAGTCTCATCCCAACCATGCTGTTTTGTAAGGATATATGAATCATGGGTTGCCCCAGGCCACCTTGCCACAATATTTGTTAGGCGCATTTGTGCATCACATATAATCTGCACATTTATTGAATGAAAATGTTTCCGATTCACATATGCAAATTCTTCTTCAGATGGCGCCTTTATAGCAATATGTGTGCAGTCGATTGCTCCGATTACATTAGGAAAACCGGCTATCGCTGCAAATTGCCCTTTAATGTTTGGCTGGTCACCTGCATCGTATGGGAACGTTATATACCTGGTAGACAAGCGGATGATCTCGTCCCATACAGCTGGCATTGCACGGCTCAAACACGACTGGCTTATTCCTGAGCGGTCTGCCAGTTCTCTTTGGAAAGAACCAGTTGCCAGGAACCCAAGTGTAGTAAGCACCTGTAAAGGAACGGGTAATGCGTGGCTCCTCGCTGTCTCTCTTTCCAAATTCGGACCCAACTCAGCGCAGAGCTCCAAGAGTATAGCCCTTGGAAATCTGAAACGGCTGATAAGCCAGTCATCATCGTGGGCCAGAAAATCATTGTGGTCCCTAAAAACTCGTTCTCTTCGGATTCGTCCATTGAAAATGTCCTCTAATAAAGCCAACGCTGCCATTGCTAGATGGGTTGTATCAATTTGCACATGCTTTATATATGTTCTTACTTAATTGCATAATGAATAGAATATTTTAATAAGACTCGTGTGACAATAATATGTCAAATAATTTATCAATTACAAATTATAAGGAATATCTGACAGCTGGTGGTGCGATAGAACAATTCGTTGTGTAATGTTTGCCACTTCACTTCATTGCCTGTAAGAGTCGCCAACGGACAAAAACTATGAGAAATGTACGTACGCCAGACATGAAATTGGCGTGGAGGAAGGCACATTCTCACGTTAATTTCACTGTTAGTACATCCGACCGTGAGCGTGAAAGCTGGCGTAAGCAAAGATTTTGTGCGTACGCAAGATTGATACATGAGGCCCCAGATGTGCTGATTAGTGCAGTAGTTGTTGACCATCATCACATCATGTGTTCTTCTTCTTTGTTTGGTCTCTTCACATAAAATTATGTTAAAAAATGAAAACTATTTGTTATTTATTAGTGGTGATGCAATAAAATGCAGAGCAACAGTTGTGCATTTGATGCAAAACTGATGCTTTATCTGTATAATTTCTAATTCTTGGGCACAGAGAATGATGGGAAATGTAGGTTGGTGTGTAGAGTTTTAATGGTTTGTGTGTAGAGTTATGGTTTAATGGTTTGCGTCACGCGAGTAGGGTTTTAATGGTTTGTGTGTAGAGTCGTGTGTAGAGTTTTAATGGTGTGTGTAGAGTTTGAATGGTTTGTGTGTAGCTTTTTAATGGTTTGTGTGTAGAGTTTTAATGCTTTGTGTGTAGCGTTATAATGGCTTGTGTGTAGGGTTTTAATGGTTCTTTTTGGTCATCACATTAAACATTCAACATTTTTTGTTCATCCTTTTAATTTTAAGATGTAGGAAAACTCTTATTTAAACATTTAAAAATAAAAAATAAAAATACTTACCATTGTAAACAGTAGGATGCTTATTGGCTATTTTCACTACCTAGTATACATTTTTTCACTCGTTTTGCTTTTTAATTAATATCAAGACATTATGAATGATAATAATTAAGTTAATTTAATCTACACCCTAAATGAAGCTCTGCTTTATTGTCAGCCCCAGTGCTGCCAGATGTGTGTTGTAGAGCTCAGTGTCTCGGTGCTGCTGCCCTCAGATGCTAGTCTGGAGCCTGTGAACTTAAATAAAACTGCACATTGTAATATCTGTACGATAAGTCTATTTAATACTAAAGAATTAGATTTAAGGTGCGCCCCTAAATTTTCTGCTTGCGCTCTTAAAATTTTCAGTCAGGGGCTGCAGCGCTCCTAGTAATAAAAGTTAGTCTGGAGCCCTGTACTTTAATTTCCTAATATCAGTGTAAAGCTGCTTTGAAACAATCTATATTGTTAAAAGCGCTATATAAATGAAGGTGACTTGACTTGACTAGAGTTATAATTGTTTGTGTGTAGAGTTATAATTGTTTGTGTGTAGAGTTATAATGGTTTGTGTGTAGTGTTTTAATGGTTTGTGTGTAGCGTTAATGGTTTGTGTGTAGAGTTATAATGGGCTGTGTGTAGAGACGTGTGTAGTGTTTTAATGGTTTGTGTGTAGAGTTATAATGGGCTGTGTGTAGAGTCGTGTGTAAAGTTTTAATGGTTTATGTGTAGAGTTATAATGGTTTATGTGTAGAGTTATAATGGTTTGTGTGTAGAGTTTTAATGGTTTGTGTGTAGAGTTATAATGGTTTGTGTGTAGAGTCATAATGGTTTAATGGTTTGTGTGTAGAGTTTTAATGGTTTGTGTGTAGAGTTATAATGGTTTGTGTGTAGAGTCATAATGGTTTAATGATTTGTGTGTAGAGTTATAATGGTTTAATGATTTGTGTGTGAAGTCGTGTGTAGAGTTTTAATGGTTTGTGTGTAGAGTTATAATGGCTTAATGGTTTGTGTGTAGAGTCATGTGTAGATTTATAATGGTTTGTTTGTAGAGTTTTAATGGTTTGTGTGTAGCGTTATAATGGTTTGTGTGTAGAGTCATAATGGTTTAATGGTTTGTCTGTAGAGTTTTAATGGTTTGTGTGTAGAGTTATAATGGTTTGTGTGTAGAGTCATAATGGTTTAATGATTTGTGTGTAGAGTTATAATGGTTTAATGATTTGTGTGTGAAGTCGTGTGTAGAGTTTTAATGGTTTGTGTGTACTGTTTAAATGGTTTGTGTGTAGAGATGTGTGTAGAGTTATAATGGTTTGTGTGTAGAGTTATATTGGTTTGTGTGTAGAGATGTGTGAAGAGTTATAATGGTTTGTGTGTAGAGTTATAATAGTTTGTGTGTAGAGTTATAATGGTTTGTGTGTAGAGTTATATTGGTTTGTGTGTAGAGATGTGTGTAGAGTTATAATGGTTTGTGTGTAGAGTTATATTGGTTTGTGTGTAGAGATGTGTGTAGAGTTATAATGGTTTGTGTTTAGAGTCGTGTGTAAAGTTTTAATGGTTTGTGTGTAGAGTAATAATGGTTTGTAGAGTTATAATGGTTTGTGCATAGAATTATAATGGTTTGTGTGTAGAGTTATAATAGTTTGTTTGTAGAGTTTTATTGGTTTGTGTGTAGAGTTATAATGGTTTGTGTGTAGAGTTAAAATGGTTTGTGTGTAGCGTTATAATGGTTTGTGTGTAGAGTTATAATAGTTTGTTTGTAGAGTTTTATTGGTTTGTGTGTAGAGTTATAATGGTTTGTGTGTAGAGTTAAAATGGTTTGTGTGTAGCGTTATAATGGTTTGTGTGTAGAGTTATAATGGTTTGTTTGTAGCGTCATAATGTTTTGTGTGTAGAGTTATAATGGTTTGTGTGTAGAGTTAAAATGGTTTGTGTGTAGCGTTATAATGGTTTGTGTGTAGAGTTATAATAGTTTGTTTGTAGAGTTTTATTGGTTTGTGTGTAGAGTTATAATGGTTTGTGTGTAGAGTTAAAATGGTTTGTGTGTAGCGTTATAATGGTTTGTGTGTAGAGTTATAATGGTTTGTTTGTAGCGTCATAATGTTTTGTGTGTAGAGTTATAATGGTTTGTGTGTAGAGTTAAAATGGTTTGTGTGTAGCGTTATAATGGTTTGTGCGTAGTTATAATGGTTTGTGTGTAGAGTGTTTAAAGTAAAAAAACGGTTTGTGTGTAGAGTTACACTGGTTTGTGTGTAGCGTTATAATTGTTTGTGTGTAAAGTTATACTGGTTTGTGTGTAGAGCTACTATGCAAAAACACCATTTTCAGAATAGTTAAAATAGTTTTGAATGAAGTGTTTGCTTTTGCAAGAGATGTGTGACGTTTTGCATGTTTGTATGTTTTGTGTGTAGAGTTTAGACTTGAGAAATGGAGCTGTAGTTTGAGAAATTGTGTTTAAGCAATTTAAAGTAATAAGTGACTGAGTTACAATTAAATAGAAATGCCGTCCAGTTCTTTCAGTGTTTATTAGCGTTAGTTTGGTCTCTTTATTGAGTTTCTGTTGAGCTTTATGATTTATTGTTCTGAGCTCTTGCACTTTGATCTGATGTTCAGATGAGTGTATTAATCCAGCGTGTGTGTGTGTGAGTGTGCGTGTGAGTGTGTGTGCGTGCGTGCGTGAGAGTGTGTGTGTGTGAGTGAGTGTGCGTGTGCGTGCGCGTGTGTGTGTGTGTGTGCGTGTGCGTGTGCATGCGTGTGTGTCTGTGTCTGTGTGTGTGTGAGTGTGTGTGTGTGTGTGCGCGCACGTGCGTGTGTGTCTGTGTGTGTCTGTGTGTGTGTGCCGCTGCACCTGGAGGAACCGTAAAGACTAGTGCTGTCAAACGATTAAAATATTTAATCGCGATTAATCGCATTAATGTCATAGTTAACTCGCGATTAATCGCACATTTTTATCTATTCTAAATGTCTCTTGATTTCTTTTTGTTCATTATTTTTTCTCATTTTAATGCTCTTATCAACATGAAAAAAGTGGATTGCTTGCTTTGTGCACATTTTTTTTTATTGAAAACAACATTGGCAATACTGTGTTCAATTTCACACTAACATTCTCACTTGGAGCAAATCATTTCTTTGTAACACAATGTAACACTGTCCATCAATAAAAGGGTGAAAGAAATACTGACGAGGTAATGATGTTGACGAGGGGGCGGAGAATTCGCATCAGCTGTGTGTGTGTGCTTGGCCATCATCAAGTGGTATTTCAGACTGGACGTGCTGCGATGATGATAGCTCAGTTCATAACGACAAAACACACAGATCACTTTGGTCTAGTCAATGGAACCATTTGGCAACTTTTTAAAAGTAAACTTTCCATTCAGAATCTTATTGGCATCCATTTCGGCGTCTCGCGCTCGTCATCCACTAAAAACGTAACTTTAACCTATTTGGCCGGCTCGCAAGCCCAGACAAGTGTGTGCGCGCGTGCCTGTTGTTTTGTTTCCGGTCTAGCTAGATCCGCTTGCGCTTTGGTCGACGAAGCAACAAAACGTCCTCGCACGGCGCAAGCCCTTGAAATGAATGGGTTTCATAGCGCAGCGCCGCGCATGCCGCGTCCTGTTGTAAAAGCATGTGAAAAAAACTACAAAGTTTGCTAGGCCAAAAAGACCGTTAATCTCGCGATAAAAAAAATTAATCGCGTTAAAATGGTTTTGCGTTAACGCCGTTAATAACGCGTTTAACTGACAGCCCTAGTAAAGACAAATGAATGAACTTCAGCGTTCCCTCATTCCTGTTTTCTGCTGTAAACACATGTTGTACTGGAAGCTGCTGGATCTGGTCATCATCGATGTGACCGTTAGAGGCTCCAACTTCAGTTTATTTGAAGATGCTTGTCCAGTATTAAAGTAAAAATGTTTACTAAAAATCAGTTTCTATTTAAGGTTTGCATGTGCAGAAGTTCTGATGAGTAGGAGTGAATTAAAGTGTGTGAGGACAGTGAACGTCTTTATAACTGTGTGTGTGTCTTCAACAGTTTGTTATAATTGAGCTCTATAGAGTTCAGAGGTCATAGAGTTAATAAAGTTAAATGCAATGCTGTCCTGGAGATTATTTCACCATGTAGGATTTATTCTTTCATAACTTTATTCGCTGTTAATGTACCTGAAACACTCTCTGTTTGATTAAATTCAGATTGCACTGTAAAAGATTTCCAGCTAATTCATCTGATCCTTTACAACTGATCTGTTTTAAACCTCGTCTGACTGAATCTCATATAACTCAATGAAGTTGAAATTCAAAAAAAGCCCTTTTGCTTCTTACGCAATCGGGAATTTCCTACTTCCTACTTCTGTAGTCGTAGTTCCGAGTGTTTGCTGTATGACAGAACCGTAGTCATGGAGACGGTTTATTCTCACCTGTTTCTTATTAAAGATAAAATGTATTGAAGATATTTCATTCTGAATAAAATGGAGCATCTCGTTCACTGACAACCATATAAACATTGTCCGTTGCTCTTTTGTCTTTCTTTAGTTCTCAAGTTCTTTCTCTTGTTCTCTCTATCATTCTGTCCATCATTTTATCTGTTGTTCCTTCTATTGGTCTATCATTCTGTCGTTGTTTCTATCATTCTATTATTATATCATTCAGTCTATTGTTCTTTCTCTCGTTCTATCTATCGTTCTATCATTCTTTCTATTGTTCTTTCTATTGTGCGTTCTATCATTCTTTCTATCATTCTATCTATCGTTCTATCATTATTTCTATTGTTAGTTCTATCTATCGTTCTATCGTTTTTGCCTACCGTTCTTTCTATTTTGTTTTATCGTTCTATCATTCTTTCTATCATTCTTTCTATTGTTCGTTCTATCTCGTTCTATTGTTCTATCATTTTGCCTACCATTCTTTCTATTGTTCTGTCGTTCTTTCTATAATTCTATCTATTGTTCTGTCTATTGTTTGATAGTCCTACTGTTCTATCATTAAATCTGTCATTCTAGCGTTCGTTTTATCGTTCTAACATACTTTCTATCTTTCTATTGTTCTTTCTATTCTATCTATCGTTCTACCATTCTTTCTATCTCATTCTATTGTTCTGTCATTTTGCCTACCGTTCTTTCTATCATTCTATCTTTGTTCTGTCTATTGTTTGATAGTCCTATCTATTGTTCTATCATTAAATCTGTCATTCTAGCATTCGTTTTATCGTTCTATCATTCTTTCTACCATTCCCTCCATCCGTCTGTCTGTCCATCTTAATGAAATGTATATGTATGTGTGTGTATTTCTGTAATATTGAGTACAGTCTTCACTCGTGGTTCTACTGTATGTTGAGTTTCTCTTGATGTCCAGATGAGGGAAGTGGTTCTAAAGCTCATTGGCTGATGTGTTTTTCTCTTTTCTCTGTGATGAGAATAGCAGATGAACGAGGGCCACATCTCTTCCCCCAGAGAAGCTTATTTTGGCCTTTATCTGATTGAGTTCTTCCACTCCACTGCGAGGAGCTCGCAGATCCAACGCAAACCTCTTTTCCATTATGCTAATTATTTCCCCTAAGAAAAAAGCCCTTTCAGAGCCGCGGTGTCGAATCAGGCGTTTTTGAGTCGGACTCTACACTTTCTGCTGCGTAGCTTTAGCATTGGGAATAAAAGAAGACCTCTACACAATCAAGCTTTTAAAAATATGTATTTTCATCAATGGCATGCTATCATACAGATGTGAGGGGAATTCTGGCTCAAGCGTAAGGTGCGTTTATATCGCCTTGGGCTGTTTGGATGATGATATTATTATTCCTTCCACATTTCACCTCAAGCAGTGGAAACACATTCATAGCACATTATATTAGCAGTTTTCTTCAGAATAAACACCTTCATAAAAATCATAATTAGTGCATTTAGAACCGGCTCAGATGCCACACTCTTAGAAGAAAAGGTTCTATATGGAACTTTAAAGAGTTCCATCAGGAACTTCATATATAGAACCTTATACACTTTTAAAAATAAAGGCTTTTTTTATTGGCGGCGTTGGTTCCATTGAGAACCTTGAATGTTTTTATTCCACAAAAGGTTCTTTATATTTTTAAAATGTTCTTCACACTAAGAAAAACTGATCACCGAAAGGTTCTTTGGGGAACCAGAAATGCTGTGAAAAACCCCTTATGGAAACTTTATTTATAAGATTGTAAAGGGTTTCTATCATGGGATAATTTTATGGATTTAGTTAAATTCATTTTTCAATTTATTTGAAATTTCATTCAATTTGAGTCAAGAACCATAGGGTTCTATATAGAACCCCACTGAACCTTTGTTTCTAACATGAATATAAAGTTAGAACTATTACCATTCCCCCCATAGTAAAATTGTCTCACCGGTAAGTTACCACTTAAAGCCCCCCTGTGGGGAAAATCAAATTTAAAAGTTCTTTATATGTCTATGTGGTGTTTTTAATATGCTTTAAGACAAACCATGTGTAAATTCATAAATCGACAGCATTGCTGAGTATTTTCTCCTTAAAACTGCAGTGAACCAAAGACAGTCTCAAAAACACGGTTTGAAATCGCTGGTGTTTCTGATGTCACAAACTACCTTGTAACCAATCAGATCAACGTGTGATCGTCAACGAGTGGATCTCTGAGTGAGTGAGTCAGTGGAGGCGGGTCTCATTTGCATATTCATAGAACTGTGAATACTAAATGAGGCAAGGGTGTCGAGTTACATTCAAGATATTGTAAGGAATGAAGACATTTTTTCAAGGAAAAAAACGTTTAAATATGTAATTTTGGTGATCAAAGACGAGTTTTAGGGGATAAAATGATTGAGCGGGAATTTAACAGGTCTTTACTGTCGCATTTTTACAGTTAAAATTACAATGAATGTTTTTACAGTGTTCTGAGGGTTTAAGGACACATGGAGAGACTCTGTCATTAATCTGTCTCACTGTAACCAGTCATTTCGCTTTCCTCTTGAAGCAAGAGTTATTTTCACGGCCAGGCTTTTCCTCGGGGTTCTAGTGGGTGTTGAAGGGCTTCGGCTCTTGAGTTTCAGACGAGCTTCTACAACCCGCAGAGGTTCGACTGAATTAGACACTCTCACATTGGAGGTTTTGTACACGAGTCTGTGTTTGTTTCGTTCGATTGGTGAGAAAGTGGTTTTCTAAGCTCCAGCAGAACCCTCATTTTGACCCGGAGAGGATTTGAGGTTTTTTTTTACTGAAAATACTAGTTAATGTATTTTGTTTGTTTTTGTTCTCGGTTTTATATTTTGTAATGCTCTTCTTTTCTTTTTGCCTTTTGTGAAGCACTTTGTGCTAAAAAGCTTTAAAAGTGCTATTTAAATAAAGTTATTATTATTATTGTGGTGTTTCCAGGTCAAAAATATCTTGTAAATCTCTGGTTATGCTGTTATTGCCAAATATTGGATTCAATGTTTCTGTCAGTTAGCACAGGTTTTGTGTCTCTTTATGAATCTGATTGATCGTAGGCCTCATTGATCTGAACTTATGCACCTTATGTTTTTTTGAGGTGATTAAGCTTGAGTGAATTCGAATGTTTGCGTTACATCTTCTGTTTTGCTGCTCGAAAATGATGAACGACTTTAGCTGTATGCAATAGTCATGGATTATTGTAATGATTTTTTGGACCATCTTGCCCTATTTTCATTGAATGTAAAAATGCTGTTATTTTGCTTAACAGATCATTTTGTGCGCAGCGGAAGAACGAAAGTCATACAGGTTTGGAACAACAAAAGGGAGAGTTAATGATGACAGAATTGTTATTCTGGGGTAAATATTTACATAATATTAATTTAATATAATATATAAATATTAATTTAAGGTCAACATTTTTTAATATGCTAATTGGGGAAAAAAAATATATATTGTAATTTTGTTAACAACATGTTCCAGACTGTTATTTTAGTAATATTTAATATTTTGAATTGGCTAACATTTTTCAGTTTTCATTATATTTTTTAGTGTAATTATTATTAGTCATTTTGTCTTCTTTTCATTTTTATTTTTGTAACGCAGTTCAGGTGTTACGGGAAGAAGGAGGCGGGAACCGGCGCACATTCAATAAACTTTAATAAAAAAATAAACAAATACAAAACGAAAGTAAAATACAGCAGCCCCTCACGGACGACTGCTGTCACATATAACAAAACAAACACAACACACGTCCAGGCCTGGCCTCTCTCGGGCCACATCCACACGAAGCCAGAGCTTTCCCTATCCGATGGTTTTTTCTTCGTTCTAAAAAAAAAAATTCCAGCGGCTCTCGAGAAATATCTGCGTACACACGAAACCACTGAAACCGACTCAAAACGTTGTAGTATACATGCCAGACCAGTATGTGGCACTGTAATTCTGACACAGAGATGCACTAAAAACAGAGAAGGAGACTTAGAGCATGCATAAACCTTGCACAATGTATACAATAATATTAGGCACAGTAGCTTCTTCTTTTCTTTTTTACCAAGATTTTTATTGAACAATATGAACAACCATAAATGGCCTGGTACAAAATGATGAGTCACGATATTCGATTAGTTATCGGACGCATAAAGTTTGCCACAAAGAACCAGTAAAAGTAATCATTATGAATGTGCCAAATATAGCAAGGAGACATTTTAATTGTTTATTAATAAACTAGTGTTTTCTGTGTCAGTCTCGGCTGCAAAGATGTTGATGATGCTGACTCATCTTCGCAGTATTGTGAACGCGCCTATCGAGAGAAGTAAGATAGTAATGAAATTACGGGCCCGTGACGTTGTAGTTTCCTTGCCAGTAAGTCATGAAATTACCAAGTTATCACGAATATTTCATTTATGAGATGAGCTCCAGTTCACGAGCAATGCAAGTTATATCGCGCTGGTGCCTCCATGTCCTGATTATATTGTCTGCTATATTTGCTTCTTATTTATTAAATCCAGGCAATTGGTTGATGAAACATTGATTAAAATGAAGATACAATTTATAACGAAACGAAATTCACTTTAAAGAAAGGCTTTATACAAAACAAAACTTATGTCTCCCGAATAATAGAAATTTAATAGAAATAATTCTAAATTGCTTTTTTATTTTTTTTCATTAAAAAATTTGAATTTAAACATTTTCTTTATTTTCAGTAATTCCTTTAATATAATATTTATATTTAATTCTTAGCTTTATTTCAGTTAACATAAATGTGTTTAATAGTTTTTAATTATCAGTAAATGTGTGCTTTTGTCATTTTTAATAGTATAGTTTAACAGATAATTGAAATGTATTAGAAATATTTCTAAATTGTTTGTTATATTTCAGTTAGTAATTTTAGTACTTCAACAAATTATTTCAGTTAGTGGCCATGGTAACAATTAAAATTTAGATTTTTGATAAAATATTAATATTTAAGCTTTATTTCACTGTTCAAAAATTCTTTGAATAGTTGTAGATGAAGTATTAGTAAGTTTGTGCTTTTGCCATATTTATTATGTTTTGTCTTTAACAGTTTTATAGAATTATTTATAAATTGTTTGTTTTGTATGAGTTTGTAATTTTGTACTTAGTTGCCAGAGGAACTTTTAAAATGACTACTAGAAATGAAACATTATTTCATTTAATGTTTTTAATCGTTTTAGTATTTGTTAACGATAACAACACTGTTTAATCCCGAACGATCGTCACGTGATGCACATCAGTGGAGCTTCTTCAGCTTTTACGTAGTTGGAAGGGCATTCACAATTTCGTTGTATTTTAAATGCAATGACAATAAACTATTCTATTCTATTCTATTCTATTTAGCACTGATGTTTCTCGAGGGACGCGGTCGGATATGATGAAGCTCGTGAACTCCACGTGTAGAACACGAGACCCCAGTTAATGAGAGCCTGAGTGGATGAGTGGATATGTGCCATAAAGAGAATAAGAAATCAAATGAAGCGCAGAGAAAGAGATGTAGAGTCTCATATTGGTCCCTCTCATTACGAGACGCTGCATTGATTTCAGAGGCATATGGGATTTTTCCACTGGATGTGTCCGGGAATATTGCTGCTCCATTACCCAGAAGAAACCATGAAACTCTAGGCTACTCTATCATTAATCCCCATACATGCCTTGGAAATGTTTTTTGTTTCCACACTCTCTTCCAACCATTTCAATTTTAGTCATGCACTTTTGTCATTTTTATTAGTTTTAAGTTATAAAACTAATAAAAATTAAATTTGAGTACTTTTATTAGTACTTTAGTACTAGAAATTTCAGTACAAGCCATTTTAGTAAGGCACATTTTAAGGGATTCCTTTTTAATCTAAAGTTGTAAAGAGTTAAAAAGTTGTTTTCATTTTAAAACTCTCTGTCCACACTATAATATTTTAGTAATATTTATATAGCATTATAGATTTTATTAATATTTTGAATTGTTTTTGTTTTTATTTTGTCATTTTAATTTTAGTGTATTTTTGCTATGCGCTTTTGTGATATTGTTTTTTGTTGAAAAATAGTTCAATTTTATTTCATTTAGTAATTTTAGTACTTTTACTAGTACTGGTAATTTTAGTAAGGCAAATTTTAGTTTTATTTCAGCTAGTAATTGACTACTTCAACTTATTTCAGTCAGTTGGCAAGGCCACTTTTCTTTTCTTTTTTATCTAAAATTGCAGTTTTATTTAATCTTTATTCCAATAACACCCTGAAGTGTTGAAAAAAGTTTTCAAATGTGTTTAAGATTTTAAATTATTTTAATTTTCATTATTTCTACTTCAAAATTGTGCAAGTGTTACTTGCCATCACTTGAAATTTACTAGTGAATATAGTTTTTTCAGTGTAAAAAAGCAAAAGCAAACTGCAGTCTTCAGTTACAACAGAGAAATCCTGCTAACCAGAGACGATGAACTGAGCAATGCAACTTTTGTTCTGATTTCTGTTGAGTTTTCTTGTTGCATTCTGCTGTACTTTTCTGATTAGGAAGTTTCTGGATGAGCGAAAACCTGCCGGCTGCATTTCTCCACAGAAAATAAAGATATTTCTATTTCTGTGTCACTTAAAGGCAGACGATATCTGAAACGGGCCTTTCTTGTGTTTTTATCGACTGCTCTTCCCTCCACAGTTTCTCTAATGGAAGAGGTTTAAGTGTCCAGGGATCCTGTAACCGAGAGCTCAAAGCATTTCAGACGCGATCCCTGTGGATCTGGACGTTTCTTCCAAAAAATTATTTCTGGAATTTGTAAACACAAAGATAATTCAAAGATCAAAATACACTTTATTATTGATGTATACTATATAGCCAAGCAGACGAGTCCAGAATATATGAACGCAACATTTATAATGGTTTCAATATAATGTTTTTCTATGCAAGAAACTGGGTTCATATGCTTTTTAATTGAAATACGTTTTATAAGAAAACCTTATTCATCTGTTTTCAGTGTGTGTAATGTTGCTGTTTGAGGATGAAAAAGCTCCAGTTCTTCTCTATATCAGTGTCAGTGTTTCTGAACTCCTGAAACGCCTCCATTGTAGTCTTGAGTTTCTTCCAGGAACAAACACGTCACAATATTCCTCATTATAATAATTCATACGCAGAATAAAGGGGCGGGGCCTAGTTGAGTTAGTTAGTAGTGTGTTAAACTGGCGGTTATGGTAAGGGGCGGGACATTTTCCAAACACACTCAAGCACTCGACCAATCACAACACACTGCTCCAGCCGACCAATCAGAGCACAGTGTGTTTTTCAGAAGGAGGGGCTTCATAGAGACAGGAAGTAAACAGAGCGTTACTGACAGACTGGGAAGAGAGGAGCCGCAACAATGGAGAATATGAGGAAAATAATCAACATTCAAGCAGGAAAACCTGAGGGTTGTTCCATAAAGGCCACTTAGAAAAGCGGGGATTAAAGTCCAACACCTGACTTGAATGAACCGAACTGGTTCCATAACGATTGAAGATCATGTGATCTTACTAATATAAACCAGGTTCAAATAGTCTGGATAATTGCGTGTGCACGCTGTTCTTTAGAAGCCCTGACAGTGGAGCACAGATTCATCAATTTACCATTACTAAGAGAGGAAAGAAGAGCGGCGATGTTCACGGCGACTGAGCAGCGTTTGCTTCTCGAGACTTATGAAGAATTTAAACATATGGTTATCAAAAAAAAGGGAATACCGCAGCTATTAATAAAACAAGAGAAAGGCTGGTGGGAAATTGCTGATCGTCTCAATGCGTAAGTAGCAACTATTTTGAAAAGTACATTACCATATTTTATTAAAGTTCAATTCAATATTTGTCAAAATACATTGGTGTGTGTGTGTGTGTTTTATTTTTTTTTAATTTAATTCTTGCATTCCTAAACCAAATCTTTTGGTTTCATAGTGATGCCGAATTCTGTGTGCTTGCTGGATCCACAGACATCATGCTGAACCCTGTGAGTATGACCGTATAAAACACTGATTTTATAGTCAAGTGGTGATTATTAATGAGTTGAATTAATGGTTTTAGGTTGAAGGCGCATCCACAGTTGAGGAGTATGAGGAGTGTTCAAGAAGGCCTGAGGTATACGCACAGATCTGCACATTATATATTTAAAAGCCTACCTGTTAGGTGCTAATAGTGTGTATTTCCCCTATTATTATTATTATTATTATTATTATTATTGGCTGCAGGATGCTGACACCCTGTCAGTCTGGCACACGTGACCAAGTGAGTATTAAGAAATTACAAAAAAGTGCCAAGAGCACTCAATCAAATAACTTAAAGGGGACCTATTATGCCCCTTTTCACAAGATGTAAATTAAGTCTCTGATGTCCCCAGAGTGTGTATGTGAAGTTTTAGCTCAAAATACCCAACAGATAATTTTTTACAGCATGTTTAAATTGTCACTTTTTGAGGCTCAGAAAAACGCACCGTTTTAGTGTGTATCCCTTTAAATGCAAATGAGCAGCTGCTGCCGGCCCAGAGGGCGGAGCCTCACGAGCTCGCCTCAGTCAGGACAATCTCATCTCACGGAATGATAA
The DNA here is from genome assembly GCA_030770095.1 of Gila robusta. Taxonomy (NCBI): domain Eukaryota; kingdom Metazoa; phylum Chordata; class Actinopteri; order Cypriniformes; family Leuciscidae; genus Gila; species Gila robusta. Next base: position 259,686 of record JAVALU010002416.1, read on the forward strand.
TATCAAAACAAACTCTCAGTAGCCGTGTTCATTTCGACCCGGAGTCGGACAATGATGCCCACAGAGCCAGATAATATATGCTGTATGGAGACTGAACAGGTATAGTCTAGTTTAATTACGGTTATAACTTGTTTTTCCATCTTTGTTTTATCCACTATTAGTACAAGCCTGTTGTTGCGGACCGCGTCCGAATGTTGTAAAAATATACTGATGAGTTCAATGAAGTATATTATTGTACATCACACAAAAGATGAAGTGTCAATTTCACTCTAGAAAATCACTGTAAGAGCTGAATAAACACTGTATAAGAACACTCTCTCCCTTTCATTATCATCAACATACATAGCGAAGTAAAAAAAACACTCGTTACAACTAACAGTAAACAAATATATACACACCTTTTCAGGGGGTGCTTAATAAACTGGTAAACTGTATATCCGTAAAATAACTCCTATGAACTTAATAAAGTGCGCGCTCTCACTTTCATTTCTGCCATGATCAATAACGTTATGCCTATCGCTCCAGTAAATAGAGCTATGAGGATTAATACATCCAGCTACACAACACCGACAACGCTTGGGAGACATTCTCGTCGGTGCAGCAATGGCGGATGTGTACAACTCTCAACTCGCTGTGAACTCGATCAGGGCGGGTCTATGTTAGAACGGCAGTGTCTGTCAACACTCGTGGGCGGGGCCTGTGTCTGTCAACACTCGTGGGCGGGGCCTGTGGCTTTAGTGATGTCACAAAAGCCACATTCTGAAAACAGGTCGTTGGGAGACACTGCTTATGATTTATGGGGATTTAAAAAAAAGGAGAGGGTGGATTTTTATCACTGCAGGGTGGTTGTGTACACTCACTGCCATCACACATTTATGTCCAAACACCATGCAAAAGTGAATTTTGCATAATAGGTCCCCTTTAAATGTATGTTCCTACAGAACCGGAGAACATAAAGGGAGTTTACAAGCGCTATCTCCTGAAACAAATGGAAGCCATATACTGAAATACAATATAAAAAAACTTAAGAAAGTTGGAGCTGGAAATCCAACAGCTAGAGAAAAATGCAAGTAGAACTGGCATATTTAAAACAATTGTTTTTTGACATCATTTAATTGTACGTTTTCACTCCCACAGGCAGCTTCAACCTGAATAAAAAATACTAGTTGTGTCTGGTAAATTAAGGGGAAAGTTTAGAACAAACTTAACATGGTTTGGACCGTATTAACCAAAATAATTATTGGCATAACTGTCTCTTATAACCCTGTTTCTCTGTCCTCATACGGCCTCAATGCCCCAGTCCTCCTCTACGTCCATCGCCTCTCTCCTCATCTCTCCTGTGCTTGTTATGTCGCACAACACATATATCTGCACTGCCGATGCCCTGTGTGGAGTCAGTCTGAGGTAACCCAGCTCTGGAGCCGTGACTCGAGTCCACATGCGTCTCTGTACGTGCTGTGCCTCAGTCTGGGGATCCTGATAGACAGGCATAGCCCTCGTCTCCCAGCAAAACTCCTGAGAATTCTCCTAAATAGAGTATTTTTATTTTTTCAAGGTATTTTAAAGTTGTAGTTTTTGCCATATCTTAAGTGACTAACATACCTTGTGCCAGTTGGTGGGAAAGAGAAGATGTCCTTTCTTCAAAAGCTTTGAATATGGAGTATGATTTGAAACTTTTCTTGTGAACATTTGTGTATAAAATATATATATATATATATATATATTTTTTTTTTTTTCTTCTTCTTTTTTTTTTCTGTAGTCTGTTTTTCTGTTTTTTTTTATTATCCTTTAGTGATTACATTTGTGTTTGATTAGGTCACTATTGCATTGGATAATTGGGTAATTAGTTCACCAATGAGGTCAGGTGTGATGGTTCACACTGATATAAATGTCTATGATTGTTGCTTACCTGACGAAGACCCTTTGGGTCGAAACGTGGTTCATTTTAATAAATCCTTGGGCGCAGAAGTGGCAGTGTGCCGATTCTTGTTTATTTTGAAAGAGAAGAGACCGGAAAGAGTCTGGAATCACTGAGCCACGCCATTTAGCCTCTACAATCTGCATCACAGATCATCTAAATAATAATTAAATGTAGGTCACTGGAATTACATAGATGTAAAATGAGGATTGTTAATGCATTAATGAACAGAACACTGGTGCCCAGCTTATTGTGCAGAACTATCGGTTCTACAGTATTAGCCTAATGTCATCTCAGTGGGACTGTACCTGTACATTAATGCTGTTAATGATGTGCTATTAGCGAAGTCTGCTTCATGCGCACGTGTGTGTGTCCACACCGCTCATGATGCAGGTCGTTGTCAGAAACAGCCAACGGGTCTGCCAACACACTCTCCTGAATATGCGTATCTATGCAACGAATGTTATTTCTCGTGCCATTTATACGCAAAAAAATGTTTTTGTTTTTTTTGCGTGCATATGCTACGCACTGTAAACCCCATGGTTAGGATTAGGGGTGTGGAGTGCGTGCGTATTACACGCCATAAAGTGCGTATCGTATGCATGTGAAAACTGCATATCATATGCACGCAAAAACTATTTTTGGCGTATAAATGGCACATTCGTTGCATAGATACGCACTTTCATGCTGTCTCTGAAAGTACGTTCTCTTTGAAATGCCCTGCGTATGATTATCGCTCCCTCATCATGAAAGAACACACCATGATTATGAGTCAGACACATGTGACCATGGACTACAAAAACCAGTCACATGGGTCATTTTTTTAAAATTGAGATGTATACATCATATGAAAGCTGAATAATATAAGCTTTCCATTGATGTATGGATTGTTAGGATAGGACAACATTTGGCTGAGATACAACTATTGAAAATCTGGAATCTGAGGGTGCAAAAACATCGAAACATTGAGAAAATCTCCTTTAAAGTTGTGCATTTATGTTCGCGATTGTGCTGCAATCACTCACAAAAATAAACGTTTTATATATTTACGGTAGGAAATTTACAAAATATCTTCATGGAACATGATCTTTACTTAATATCCTAATGATTTTTGGCATAAAAGAAAAATCGATAATTTTGACCCATGCAATGTATTGTTGGCTATTGCCACAAATATACCAACGCTATCTGAAGACCAATTTGTACGAATTTGTACGAGTGATTAAAAGGTAGCTAATTCATACGATTTGACTAAACCCACGTGATGGTTAGGTTTAGGGGCGGGGTCAGGGGTAGGTCATTCGTACGAATTCGGCAACTCGTAAAATATGTATGATTTAGCAAAAATCATACTAATTCGTACAAGTGAGGCGTATGAATTCTTACAAATTAGCCATCTCGTAAAATTCGTATGTGCAACTCGTGACTGGTTTTGTGATCCATGGTCACATATGGGTTGAGCTCCCTATTTATAGACATTTAATTGATTCATTACAAAAACACACCAACTAAACAAATGTAACTTCTTTACATTTGCGACATATTTTGTATGTCTGAATTTATTACATTTATTATTTCCTTTCCTTTTTGGACTGATAGTGGTTACATGAAATAAAATGTCAGCATGCCAGAGAGTCAGAGGTAATATCATCACATTCCCAGCGGGTCAGTGTTAACAGTATTACAACGCTATCTCACGACCAATTCGTACGAATTCGTACGAGTGATTAAAAGGTGGCTAATTCGTACAAATTCGTACAACCTCACTCGTACGAATTCGTACGATTTGTCTAAACCCACGTGATGGTTAGGTTTAGGGGCGGGGTCAGGGGTAGGTTTAGGGGCGGGGTCAGGGTTAGGTCATTCGTACGAATTCATACAAATTGGGCAACTCGTAAAATATGTACGATTTAGCAAAAATAGTGGATAGTGAGGTTGTATGAATTCGTACAAATTAGCCACCTCGTAAAATTCGTATGAATTGCCGTGAGATCGGTTAAGCATCAACCCAGGTTAGTTTCCCAGCATAAGTTGCCTGAGTAACTGAGTTAACTATTTTAAGTTTGCTTTATGAAACAGAATCCACAAACAATAACTCTGACTAACCAAAATAAGCCTGGCTTGTATTCTAATCTTGTTTTCTGGAACAACCCTCTGTTCTAGTAGAGCATAAAAACTACATTAACACATTAATGGGCATAATAATGCATGATCAGCAACTCCATCATACAAATAACGCTTCTCACACGAAGTGCACGAGAACATCAACTCACAATTGATTTAGTTTGATCTTCACTAATGTAATGATGCATAAAAGCACGAAAGCTAATGCTGGCAAAATCAATGTTCAATTACAGTGGATTTGATTCGGTATTAATTCAATAACTATTTTTGGTAAGACTTTACAATAAGGTTCATTAGTTAACATTAGTTAATATATGAACTAACAATGAGCAATACATTTGTTACTGTATTTGTTCATCTTTGTAAACGTTAGTTAAAAATACAGTCATTCATTGCTTGTTCATGTTACTTCACATGCATTAACTAATGCTAACAAGATTTTAATAAAGTATTAGCAAACGTTGAAATTAACATTAACGAAGATTAATAAATGCTGTATAAGTGCATTATTAGTACATAATGTTAACTAATAATGAAGCTTATTGTAAAGTGTTACCCTATTTTTAATCAATACTTTTTTCTGCATTGAACAAATACGCATATTTATTAATCAAGACTTCTCTCACTTCATCCAGCATTTGGATAGTTTTCTTTAAAATGCCGTGTGTGTTTTGGAACAGAGCCTTTGAGTAACGGTTCAATTATGAGCTTCAGTGAATATGAAGTTGAATCTGATGTTAACTCATAACTGAGGCCAGCGGAGACTCTCACGCTTGATTTTCAGGCTCAGTTTGTGGAAAATCAGCTGTGTTTGTAGAATTAAAACCAAAGTCACAGTGTCGTCCTCGATGAAGGACATACAGCACAGGTTTAAAGGTTTGAAGGACAAAAACAACTAAGAAAAGCAAAAAATTAGTACTTGTTTTTGTTTCATCTTAAATTTAGTTTGTGTTTAAAATTGACAAATATTTTTATTAAGCATAAACCTGTTGTTAGATACACAGGTCAAAAGTTTGAAATAATTAAGATTTTATTCCATTATTATTTTATTAAGATGTGTTTGAAACAGTCTCTTTTGCTCACCAAAGCTGCATTTATTTGATAAAAAATACAGTAAAAATTGTGAAATATTATTACAATTTAAAAGAGCTGCGAATATATAGTAAAGTGTAATTTATTCCTGTGATCAAAGCTGAATTTTCAGCATCATTACTCCAGTCTTCAGTGTCACATGATCCTTCAGAAATCAGTATAATATGATGATTTGATGCTCACAAACATTTATGATTATTATCAGTGTTCATAAAAAAACAGTTCATATTTCTGTGGAAACGGATATATTAGTCTGGGATGAGTAAGATTTCAAAATAAATCAATAAATAATCAATACTTTTAATTATCAAGGACACATTAAATTTATCAAAAGTGATAGTAAATATATTTATAATGTTACAAAATATTATTTTCTAAAATAAATGCTGTTCTTAAACTTTCTATTCATCAAAAAATCCTGAAAAAATAAAACGTATCAGTCCACTTTGATCAGACTTGTCTGAAATATATTAAAATGAATGCAGACTGATTATGATTCATATTGCAATCAAATTTAATGCATAGAATCTATATTTTCAAGTGACTGTCAGACTGTAAATTCACAAAGCGCAACAGTAAGGTTCTTGAAGTAAAAATCCCATTCTGATTTTTAATAACTTATAAACCTTTCAAGACGGACGACCATGAACTCTTGAGGATATAAAGAAAGTAATGTTTTGGGAATCACACAAGTTAATTTATTTAAAAGATGTTTGGTTTGTTTCAAGTCTCTAATCTCTATACTGAAGAACGTTTCAATTTTTTATTATGATTATTTATTTTTAATCCGGGGAAAGGAATATTCCATAAACATGCATGTTGTTCTCCTCCTGTGTCGGCTGGAGAAAGACTGAGTCACATGTCTCGCAGTGAATGATGAAAGAATGTTTATTTTCTGTAACTCACATCAGTCTCTGACTACAGCCTTACATCATCTCAACCTGTCTGTGACCCTTCAGTGTGTGTGTGTGTGTGTGTGTGTGTGTTTGAGCTGTGATCATGTTGGCTTAATTCAAAGTGTCTGTGAGATATAAAGGTCAGATGTCGCTGAGCTCTAGAGAGGAGTTGCCATGTTTGTTCTCAGTCACACACAGTTTATCCACTGACAGTGTTGGAGGGGAAGCGTTTGACCCGACGACTGTGTGTGTGTGTGTGTGTGTGTGTGTGTGTGTGTGGTACCCGACGACTGGACTGGCCTTGTTAATCATCAGGTTTTGAGATGGAAATCAAATACAAAATAAGCTGTTTAAATGCCGTTCAGACTTAAAAACATATTGCTTTCTGCTATTTATTTCTGCTTTTAGTAAAGATGCTTCTTTATGCAAAAAAAAAATTTTTTTATTATTGTAATTTTGATTAGAGTTGACATATTATGCCCATTTTCACAAGATGTAATATAAATCTATGGTGTCCCCAGAATGTGTCTGTGAAATTTCAGCTCAAAATTCCCCAGATCATTTATTATAGCTTGTAAAATTTGCCCCTTTTTGGGTGTGAGCAAAAACCGTTTTTGTGTGTGTCCCTTTAAATGCAAATGAGCTGCAGCTCCGCCTCCGTTCAGAAGAGGGCGGAGTCTTTACACGAGCTTCAGAAACTCCGGCAATAACAAAACAGGCCAATCTCACTCATCCAGAATCCCAGAATAACCAGTAGCGAGTGCAGCCTTACGGAGAGACTCAGGAAGAGTTTCTGAATGTTAGTGGAGACATTTATGTAGTTGTTGTGGAGTTACATTGATCATCTCATCATCATGTTGAACTTCTACACAAGTGTCTACAGTTCCTGAGGTGTTTATAAGACAGCGGTGACATGTTCTGGTCAATAGTGTTCAGTGCTCGTCTGTGCTCAACGACAGAACAGTTTCAGGCTTTGCTGGATCTTCTGCCGGTGCGTTAGAACTGGTCTCTGTTGTCGCTCGAGAAACCGAATGTCGGATGGTGTGTGTAAACGTGCAGATTAAGAGCCGGTAATATTATAAACGTGCAGATTAAGGGCCGGTAATATTATAATAAGAACCTCTTCATACGTCAGAAGGAGAGCGAAATCTGATCGGCTTATTTTTTGTCATGTTCTCAGAGAAAGACTCACCAGAACAGAGTTACTGGGTTTCACTTTTCACGTTTTCTGTGTTGGTAGAAGCACCGGATTATAGGACCTAAACATGGAAAAAGTCCGATTTTCTTGATATGTCCCCTTTAAAAATTACAACACTATATTGTTTTTGTAGTAAAGAATTTGGTCATGGTAGTATTTGTTGTACTGCATAATTTGTTATGTTGATTGACAAATAAATTATGGAATTCTTAGAATAAACAGCAAAATTGCAGTGTTACGGTAAAGAGAATCTTATAATAATAAAAGGAATGACAAACATGCGCAAAACTTTAAAGTGTGTAATGTAATGACATATAACAATTTTGATAATAAATAAAAAAACATTTTCTTTATGCAAAATATAATTTCATTTCTCCCTGTTGTTATTGGGGGAATGTCACCTGGACATGTTTTCATTCATCATTTCATGTGATTTATGTGAATAACTAATTTATCTGTAGTTTGGATGAGACAGAAGAGAAACAGACAAAACCTGGATCTGTTTCTGTCTATCAATGAGATGATCCAGGTTTTAACGTAAATGAGTTAATTTCGGTGTAATCCTGTTTCACATTTGAGTGTCTGAT
>JAVALU010002416.1:275000-292500 GCA_030770095.1 Gila robusta
TGTAAGGGTGTGACTCTGTTTATCATCTCCATCATCGATCGGTTAAGTGTGTTCTGGCCTCTATTGATCTCCTCATCAGACGCGGGAGTGCAAGAGCTGCAATTAGCGAATCCCTGGAGCCCTGGAGACTGACAGCCCATTGGCTGCAAGGACTGCTGTCATTACACAGTGAAGTCATAATACCCCATCCATCCACCGGCCAATTGGATCCCTCCTGCCTTAATTGGCTGTTTGTTCAGGTATGCGAGTGCTGGTGTTGATGGAGCAGACGTGAAGATTTGAGCACTGAAGCAGAAAGCTGTGTGTGTGTGTGTGAGTGATAAACACAGATTAAATACTTCTGTGCTGGTAACAACATTTCTGGTGTTTATGTATTTCAGAGATACTGGTTTAGTCATGCAGTAGAATTATTATTGATCATAATTGCGATTAGTGTTAAACTGCAGCGTGTAACTTTTGATTTTGCCTCATAGTCAAGTCGTCACCTTCATTTATATAGCGCTTTTAACAATATAGATTATTTCACAGCAGCTTTACAGTGATAATAGAAAATTAAAGTAACAGAGATTGTTTTGGCTTTACAGCAGCTCTAGAATAAAGTTATTGTCCAGCTAAAGTTAGTTTTGATTGATTCACTTCTGTTGTAAAGATCATTAGTTATTAACTTAGGGGCCGCTAACACGACACCGTTCTAACAGAAAACCCTTAACGCACTCCGGCCGGTCACTCGCACAACAGCAGTGCCTGGCGACTTGAGAACGCAAACCCCGAAATAGGTTACAAGGTACAAGCCCTGAAAAAAAAAAAAAAACAAGTGAAAAAATAGTCACTACAACATCCTGACAAGACCCTAGCAACCACCCAGAACACCCTAGCAATGCCCTGGCAACCACTCATAACACCTTAGCAACATAATAGAAACCACCCAGAACACCTTAGCAATGTCATAGCAACCACTCATAACACCTTAGCAACACCCCAGCATCTACTCATAACACCTTAGCAACGCCTAAGTTACCACTCACAATATCTTAGAAATGCCCTATCAACCACCCTGAACACCTTAGCAATGCCCTGCAACCACACAGAAAACCTTAGCAACGCCCTAGCATCCACTCATAACACCTTAGTAATGCCCTAGAAACCACTCATAATATCTTAGCAACACCCTAGCATCCACTCATAACACCTTAGCAACGCCATAGAAACCACTCATAATATCTTAGCTAAGCCCTAGCAACCACCCAGAACTCATTAGCAACACCTTATCATTCTCTCATTACACCTTAGCAATGCTCTAGCACCACCTAGAACACCTTAGCAACACCCTTGCATCCACTCATAACACCTTAGCAACGTCTTGGAAACCACTTATAATATCTTAGCTATGCCCTACCAACCACTCAGAACACCTTAGCAACACCATATCATATACTCAAAACACCTTAGCACTGCCCCAGCAACCTCCCAGAACACCCTAGCAATGCCCTAGCAACCACCCAGAACACCTTAGCAACACCCTAGCATCCACTCATAACACCTTGGCACAGCCAAAACACCCTAGCAATGCCCTAGCAACCACTCATACCACTCTAATATTGCAGCAGTGAGTTTTTCGTGGGCAAACTTGTTTCCTCCAAAAATGTAAAAATCTAGTTATTTCAGATCATCTTTCCTAGATCATGCAGATGTTTATCATAGATCCCTTTTCTTAGAAGTAGAATCTTAAAAGTAAGTTTGCTCTGGTGTATGTTGTGTGAGTAAACAGAAGTCTGTAGAGTTGATGTCTGTCTTGATTCTCCTTGAAATGCATCTTGAAAGCGTGTTTGGTTATTGTGTGAAATAATCCCGCAGACTGAAGGGAATGACTCTGTCACGATGGATTTGCATGTTTGCTTGGCACTCGAAACGGATAAACAGAGAACCACAAAACGGTGTCATAAACGGTGTCTCCCTCCTTCACGCTTAAAAATAGATCTTAAAAGCGAAGGGTTGCAGTGTTTTAGATGCTCAGAATCAGATGCTGTCTGGAATCTGTGTTTAATGTGAGTTTGACTTCCTGTAGAGGCAGTTTCCTGTGCGCCGTCTCAGATCCGTAACCGTACAGTGTGTGTGTGTGTGTGTGTGTGTGTGTGTGTGCGCTCTAGTACACTGCAAAAAAATATTTTCATACTTAGTATTTTTGTCTTGTTTCCAGTCCAAATATCTAAAAATTCTTAAATCAAGATGCATTTACTTGCAGAGTAAAATGCATAAAATATTATGTCTTGTTTTCTGGGGGGGAAAAATAAGCAAAATTAATTCCATTTGTTTTCAATTTGAATTAAGATTATTTTTCTAACCCTATTGGCAGAAGCTTTTGCTTGTTTTAAGCCTAAACTCACTTCATTAAAATTTTTTAATGATATATACTGAGTAAGAAAATCTTTTTTTTGCAGTGTTATAGTGATGCTTGCCTTAGAAAGATTCACTAAATGCAAAATGCCTCATTCAGCCAATTATAGATTTCATGTTCAGCACATTTTTATTTTAGTAGCTATATTTTGAAGGTTGTATAGACCTCAAAACACAAAACTCAAGAACAGCGGCAACCACAAATGTAAAAATTCGAGCTCTTAAAGGCACAATATGTAAGATTTTGCATTAAAATATCCAAAAACCACTAGAACAATGCTATATATTTTGTTGACTTGTGTATTTACATTATCACAATGTTTCCAACAATGTTTAAATCCAGAAATCAGAATCAGAATCAGAAGAGCTTTATTGCCAAGTGTGCTTGCACACACAAGGAATTTGTTTTGGTACTGAGGCTTCCAGTGGACATATACAAATACAAATACAACAAGAAACATAATACTACAAATTATAAGAATAAAAAATAAAAATATAAATATATGAGAATAAAAGTATCACAGTTGGGTTTAGTCAGAATGGACATTTTCAGATTTACAGATTATGAACATATTTACAGTGTTTTGAATATTATAAATAAATAAATCTACATATAAGTATCACCTGAGTTGTAGGGTATTGCACTAAACAGTGGGAGTATTGCACTTAAGGCATATGCCTTGGGAGGAGTGTTAACTGTTCAGGAGGGAAATGGCCTGTGGGAAGAAACTGTTCCTGTGCCGAGATGTTCTTGTGGCCAGTGATCTGAGTCGCCGTCTTGACGGTAACAGTTCAAACAGGAGGTGTCCAGGGTGAGTGGAGTCTGTGATGATTTTACCTGCTCTCTTCCTCACTCTGGAAGAGTACAGGTCCTGGAGGTTTGGCAGGGGGGCACCAATGATCCTCTCCACAGTCCGGACTGTCCGTTGTAGTTTCCTGATGTCTGATTTGGTAGCTGAACCAAACCAGACAGTGATGGAAGTGCATAAGACAGACTCAATGACGCCTGAGTAGAACTGAATCAGCAGCTCCTGTGGCAAGTTGAACTTCCTCAGCTGGCGAAGGAAGTACAGTCTCTGCTGGGCTTTTTTCACAATGGAGTCAATGTGATTGTCCCACTTCAGGTCCTGAGAGATGGAAGTGCCCAGGAACCTGAATGACTCCACTGCTTCCACAGTGCTGTTCATGATGGTGAGTGGGGGGAGTGCTGGGCTGTTCCTCCTGAAGTCCACGATCATCTCCACTGTTTTGAGCGTGTTCAGCTCAAGGTTGTTATAACTGCACCAGACAGCCAGCTGTTCAACCTCCAGTCTGTAAGCAGACTCGTCACTGTTTCGGATGAGACCGATGACAGTGGTGTCGTCGGCAAATTTCAGGAGCTTGACAGTGGGGTCTTTAGAAGTGCAGTCATTAGTGTACAGGGAGAAGAGCAGTGGGGAGAGAACGCACCCTTGGGGGGCACCAGTGCTGGTGGTGAGAGGCCTGGATGTGAGTTTCCCCAGTCTCACTCGCTGCTGCCGGTCCGTCAGGAAGCTGGTGATCCACTGACAGATCGAGGATGGTATGGAGAGCTGGGTCAGTTTGGCTGTGAGAAGACCAGGCATGATGGTATTGAAGGCCGAACTGAAGTCCACAAAGAGGATCCTTGCATAAGTCCCTGGTCTGTCGAGATGTTGCAGGATATAATGCAGTCCCATGTTGACTGCATCATCCACAGACCTGTTTGCTCTGTAAGCAAACTGAAAGGGATCCAGCAGGCGTCCAGTGATGTCCTTCAGGTGGGCCAACACCAGTCTTTCAAACGACTTCATGACCACAGACGTGAGAGCGACAGGTCTGTAGTCATTAAGTCCAGTGATTTTGGTTTTTTTGGGGACAGGAATGATAGTGGAGCGTTTGAAGCAGCAGGGAACTTCACACTGCTCCAATGATCTATTGAAGATCTGCGTGAAGACCGGGGCCAGTTGGTCAGCGCAGGCTTTTAAACAAGCAGATGAGATGCCGTCTGGGCCTGAGGCTTTCCTAGTCTTCTGTTTTTTGAAGACTCTGCTCACGTCCTCCACACAGACCTTAAGCTCAGGTAGGATGGCAGGAGGGGGGAGTAATGGGAGTGCAGGAGGTGATGGTGAATGTGTGAAGTGCAGGTCAGAGCCGGTGTGTGGTGTGAATGAGGGCTTTTCAAACCTGCAATAAAATGAGTTTAAATCATCAGCCAGGTGTTGATTGTCCACAGATTGGGGGGATGGTGACTTGTAGTTGGTGATGTTCCTCAGGCCATTCCAGACTGATGATGGGTCGTTGGATGAAAACTGGTTTTTCAGTTTTTCAGAGTAGCTTCTTTTAGCAACTCTGATCTCCTTTGTCAGTCTGTTTCTGGCCTGGTTATACAAGATTTTATCCCCACTTCTGTAGGCATCCTCTTTGGCATGACAAAGGTGTTTGAGTTTCCCAGTAAACCATGGTTTATCATTAGTAAATGATAAGAATGTCCTGGTAGGAATGCATGTATCCTCACAGAAACTTATATATGATGTTACAGTATCTGTGAGCTCATCCAGATCGTTGGTAGCAGCTTCAAAAACAGTCCAATCAGTGCAATCAAAGCAGGCCTGTAGATCCTGCTCTGCTTCATTAGTCCATCTTTTTACAGTCCTTATTACAGGTTTAGCTGATTTCAGTTTCTGCCTGTAGGTCAGTATGAGATGAACCAAACAGTGATCAGAGAGCCCCAAAGCTGCTCGTGAGACGGAGTGATACGCATTTTTTATTGTGGTGTAACAGTGGTCCAGTATATTACTGTCTCTGGTGGGACATGTAACGTGCTGTCTGTATTTTGGTAGTTCACGGGAAAGATTTGCTTTGTTAAAGTCCCCAAGAATGATTAAAAGAGAGTCAGGATACCTTTGTTCTGTTTCAGCTATTTGTTCAGCCAGCTGTTGTAGCGCCGCGCTCACACACGCGTCTGGAGGGATGTAAACATTCACGAGAATGAAAGAGGAAAATTCCCGAGGCGAGTAGAAGGGTTTACAGTTTATGAAATGTGCCTCTAAATTAGGAGAGCACATCTTCTTCAGTGTTGTTACATCTGAACACCAACTTTCGTTAATGTAGAAACACAATCCACCACCTCTTGATTTCCCCGTTAGCTCCGCGATGCGATCCGCTCGGAACAGCTGGAAGCCCGGCAGATGTATTGCGTTGTCCGGTATGGCTTCACTCAGCCAGGTTTCAGTGAAGCACAGAGCAGCAGAGTTTAAAAAATCCTTGTTAGTGCGGGTGAGGAGAAGAAGTTCGTCCGTTTTGTTAGGAAGGGATCGGAGATTCGCGAGATGAATACTGGGGAGTGCAGTGCGCAGGCCGCGCTCGCGGAGTTTAACCAGCGCGCCGGCTCGCTTCCCGCGTTTGACCGCACGTTTGAACAACAACGCTGCCCCTCCGACAAGAATGTCCTGCAAGACGTCCGAATAATCAAAAACTGTAGAAAAGTTATCTGGTGTGTGTTTCCTAATGTCCAGTAGTTCGTCTTTGGTGAAACTGAAAGAATGACTAAACGCAGAACAAACGAACAAAAACAACACAATAGCTGGAGAGCCCCACACCGAGGCAGCCGTCTGCGGCGCCATCTTGGATCAGTCAGCTATTTAGTCAGCTAATAGATCAGTCAGCTAATAGATGTCAGCTATTTCACTGCGTCATCAAGACACGCCTTTGTTTTGAATATGATACCTCTAGCGGACAAACGTACACACTGTGCCTTGACACGGCACGACACGACACAAGATGACACAACACAACACAACATAGCACAGCAGAGCACGACACGACACGACAAGATGATACAAGACAACACAACACGACATGACACGACACGACATGACACAAGATGACACAACACAACACAACATAGCACAGCAGAGCACGACACGACACAACACGACACGACACGACACAACACAACATAGCACAGCAGAGCACGACAGCACAGCACGACATGACACGACAAGATGATACAAGACAACACAACACAACACGACACGACATGACACAAGATGACACAACACAACACAACATAGCACAGCAGAGCACAGCAGAGCACGACACGACACAACACGATACAGCACGACACAACACGACACGACAAGATGATACAAGACAACACAACACGACATGACACGACACGACATGACAAGATGACACAACACAACACAACATAGCACAGCAGAGCACGACACGACACGACACAACACAACATAGCACAGCAGAGCACGACACGACACAACACAACACAGCACAGCAGAGCACGACACAGCACAGCACGACACGACACGTCAAGATGATACAAGACAACACAACACGACATGACACGACACAAGATGACACAACACAACATAGCACAGCAGAGCACGACACGACACAACACAACATAGCACAGCAGAGCACGACACAGCACAGCACGACATGACACGACACGACAAGATGATACAAGACAACACGACACGACACGACATGACACAAGATGATACAACACAACACAACACAGCACAAGATGACACAAGATGACACAAGACAACACAACACGACACAACACAGCACAAGATGACACAAGATGACACAAGACAACACAACACGACACAACACGACATGACACGACACAAGATGATACAACAACACAACACAGCACAACACGACACAAGATGACACAAGACAACACAACACAACACGACACAAGATGATACAACAACACAACACAGCACAACACGACACAAGATGACACAAGTCAACACAACACAACACTACACAAGATGACATGACACATGATGATACAACACAACACAGCACAGCACAGCACAACACGACCCAAGATGACACAAGACAACACAACACGACACAACATGACCTGACACGACACAAGATGATACAACACAACACAACAGAGCACAGCACAACACGACATGACACGACACAAGATGACACAACACAACACAGCACGACACGATACGACACAAGATGACACAACACAACACAACACGACATGACACGACACGCCATGACACAACACAACGCAAATAACTTACCATGATGACACAACACAAATAACTTACCATGACACAACACAACACAACTTACCATGATGACACAACACAACACAAATAACTTACCATGATGACACAACACAACACAACTTACCATGATGACTCAACACAACACAAATTACTTACCATGATGACACACAACACAAATAACCAACCATGATGACACAACACACAACACAACACATCAACACAACTTACCATGATGACATAACACAACACAAATTACTTACCATGATGACACACAACACAAATAACCAACCATGATGACACAACACACAACACAACACATCAACACAACTTACCATGATGACACAACACAACACAAATAACTTACCATGATGACACAACACAACAACAAAAGTTTCATCAAAAGTCAAAAAAAACAATAATCCTATAACAGTAACGGCATGATTTATTCATGCCGCACTGCATTCTGGGAACTCACAAACCCATATCGTTTCAGCCGCAGTGTTCAGTGGAAATTGCTTTGTTGAGACGGATGTGTTTGACGAGTTGGGAAAACATTTGGGCAAATTCTGTTGGTCTAACATGGGTTTTTAATCTAGCTTTTGTGACTCAAAGGGTAAACTCGAAAATATGTATATTTTGTTAACACTTTATTTTACAGTGTCCTTGTTACATATGTTACATGTACTTACCATCGTAATAACAGTATATTATGCATAATTACATGCAACTAACTCTCAACCAAAACCCTAATCCCACCCTAACCAGTAACTACATGTAGTTAATTAATATTACTCAGCACTTAAATGTATAATTACACTGTAACAATGACACATTAAAATTAAGTGGGTAACACTTTATTTTACAGTGTCCTTGTTCATGTACTTACCATAGTAATAACAATAAATTATGCATAATTACATGCAACTAACCCTCAACCAAAACCTAATCCTATCCTATAGTAAGTACATGTAGTTAATAATTATTACAATGACACCTTAAAATAAAGTGAAACCTATATTTTTTTATAGCACATTAACATGAAGTTTTGTAGATTTGCTGCATGAAATCTTCATATTAATGAGTCTAAAGAGCAGGCTTTAGGACTCACATTCCACTAATGAGTTGGGTTAATTGGTCAGCACAGAGGTGAAAGCTGGCAGGAATAATGAAGTCTTGTCAATGTTGGGAACATCTGTCTTGTCGATGTGTGTCCGGCTGACTCAGGCTCCGGCGTCTCTACAGGATTATTGATTTTCAACATCAAAATCAGCAGCTCCTGAAAGTTTCATGGCTTGAGCCGCAAATAGAACTTCTTGTGTGGAAGATGAACACTGGTGTCGGTGAAACTGCTTTAAATGATCAACGTTTTTTCGATCTCATTTTGGTGCTCTTGAAGAATCATTATTCGTAAAATGCGATGAGTAAATAAAAACAGATGCAGTTCAAAAAGGGGTCGACTAAAATTGGCCCGGTCAGACCTTTCTGTTTCACTGATCGGCCCGTGGCTGTTTCTGACTGACAGGCGGAGGAATGACAGCTAATTACGACCACTAGCAGATTCTAAGCGTTGCTGTTTCCTAACTAAAGGAAGTGACATCACCGGAGGCTGGTGAAAACTACCCAGACTGCCTCCAAAATTAGCCGTCTTAAAGTGTGACCACACATCTGATGGCAGCTTCATAACATCTGCTCTCGATATCGTCACGGCCAGACAGGAACTGCAGAATCTCTGAGTGGTTGCTAATTATGAGTGGTTGCTAGGGCATTGCTAAGGTGTTATAGAGCATTGCTAATGTGTTCTTGATGGTTGCTATGGCATTGATAAGGTCTTGTAGAGCACTGATAATGTATTCTGGGTGACTGCTAGAGTGTCACTAAGATGTTATGAGTGGTTGCTAGGGCATTGCTAAGGTGTTATAGAACATTGCTAATGTGTTCTTGATGGTTGCTAGGGAGTTGATAAGGTCTTGTAGAGCACTGATAATGTATTCTGGGTGACTGCTAGAGTGTCACTAAGATGTTATGAGTGGTTGCTAGGGCGTTGCTAAGGTGTTCTAGAGCATTGCTAATGTGTTCTTGATGGTTGCTAGGGCATTGATAAGGTCTTGTAGAGCACTGATAATGTATTCTGGGTGATTGCTAGAGTGTCACTAAGATGCTATGAGTGGTTGCTAGGGCATTGCTAAGGTGTTCTAGAGCATTGCTAATGTGTTCTTGATGGTTGCTAGGGCATTGCTAAGGTGTTCTATAGCATTGATAAGATATTCTAGGTGATTGCTATAGGGTGTCACTAAGGTGTTATGAGTGGTTGCTAGGGCGTTGCTATGGTGTTCTAGAGCACCGATAAGGTGTTCTGGGTCATTGTTAGGGTGTCGCTAAGGTGTTATGTGTGGTTGCTAGGGTGTTGCTAAGGTGTTCTAGAGCA
Organism: Gila robusta; assembly: GCA_030770095.1. Classification (NCBI taxonomy): domain Eukaryota; kingdom Metazoa; phylum Chordata; class Actinopteri; order Cypriniformes; family Leuciscidae; genus Gila; species Gila robusta. The sequence continues at coordinate 284,883 of JAVALU010002416.1, forward strand.
TTGATAAGATATTTGTTCTGGGTGGTTGCTTACTGAGCATAAGAGACTTTTTTCAAAAACTAACAATTTTTACCATCCTCAAACTTTTGAACAGGGGTGTATATTTGTATTTGTCTCACATTAATATGCTTCTTGAATGGATTACTTTTGCAGAGCTTGTCCTAATGCATTCTGGGATTGACTTAATAGGATGTTGCCTAATGTTTTAGAACAGAGATGGAGAAACATGGACCAACAAAAGTTGCATATTTTCTTCATAAGGTAGCAAATAGTCTGCTTTATTTCTATAGCGCTTTACACAATGCAGATTGTTTCAAAGCAGCTTCACAGTAATAAACAAAAAAATAATCAATTATTTAGCCAAAATATTTAATTAGCAAACACGCTGCCGTTTGAATTCTGTGGGAATATGAGGGATTGAGCCCGAATTGCACAAAGGATTCAAATTATATGGCAGTTTCCAGCCAGAAGATAACACACACATTTTTAATAAACATAAGCAGCTTCAAAGCAGGATCTGAGCCACATGCAAATATGTTCCACATGCAATCATATAGAGACCTCCATTTACTCACATGCATGCAAGGTTCACACTCGCTGACATATGTGCATTATTGATGCTCTCTGCTCATAAGACTGAAACACAGAAATGATCTGATAAATAAATGATCGGGATACAGACTGAGCTGATGAGTAACTGCAGTTCTGCTCAAAAATATACTGAGATAACTAGAAGGCATCACAAATACGCATAAAGCTTGTTTCGAAATGTATGCTACCTTCCTTTGAGCACACTGAACCCTCTGGTGCTCTTCGGTAAATCTTGACCGAAAAATGTTACGTTTTATTTTTCGAATTTCATTGGAATGGTACAAAACTTGGTAAAGGTTTTGGCACTTGCATTGTGAACACAAAAAGAACAATCAAAAAGGTTTAATGGTCCTGAAAAAAATAGTCACACTTGTGCTCCTCGAAATCAAAAAGGAGTGCATTGGAAATGAATGAGAGACGAATTTCCTCTAGTGGAAGCGTTTGGTACTCGTTAATTAATCTAAATCGACAACATGTATGTTAGACCCTATACCGACTAAGCTACTGAAAGAGACGCTTCCAGATGTCATAGATCCTCTTCTTAATATCATTAATTCGTCTTTGTCTCTAGGATACGTACCAAAAACCTTTAAGCTGGCTATGATTAAACCGCTTGTTAAAAAAATGCAACTTGATCCTACAGAATTAGTCAATTACAGGCCGATCTCAAATCTACCTTTTCTGTCAAAGATATTAGAAAAAGCAGTATCTTCACAACTGTGTTCATTTCTTGAAAGAAATGATATCTGCGAGGATTTTCAGTCAGGATTTAGACCGTATCATAGTACTGAGACAGCTCTCATTAGAGTCACAAATGATTTGCTCTTATCATCCGATCGTGGTTGTATATCTCTATTAGTGCTACTCGATCTTAGTGCTGCATTTGACACCATTGACCACAACATTCTCTTAAATAGACTAGAAAACTATGTTGGCATTAGTGGAATTGCAGTAGCATGGTTTAAATCATATTTATCTGACCGCTATCAGTTTGTAGCAGTAAATGAAGAGATGTCTTATCGGTCAAAAGTTCAGTATGGTGTACCACAAGGCTCAGTACTAGGACCGTTGCTGTTCACTCTGTACATGCTACCCTTAGGAGATATCATTAGGAAGCATGGCATTAGTTTTCACTGTTATGCTGATGATACTCAGCTCTGTATTTCCTCACGCCCTGACGAAACTTACCAATCCACAAAATTAACGGAATGCATAGCTGATATAAAAAACTGGATGACTAGTAATTTCCTACTACTTAATTCTGAAAAAACAGAGATTCTAATTATTGGACAAAAAATGTCCTCACGTAATAACCTAGAATACCGTCTAACACTTGATGGCTGCTCTGTCAAGCCCTCGTCGTCGGTTAGGAACCTGGGTGTGCTCTTTGATACCAATCTTTCATTTGAAAGTCACGTGACTAGTATCTGTAAAACTGCATTTTTTCATCTTAAAAATATATATAAATTACGTCATATGCTCTCGATGAAAAATGCAGAACAATTGGTTCATGCGTTCATGACATCAAGGCTAGATTATTGTAATGCTCTACTGGGTGGTTGCCCTGCACGTTTAATACGTAAACTACAGTTGGTCCAAAACGCAGCCGCTAGAGTTCTTACCAGAACCAGGAAGTATGACCATATTAGCCCGGTTCTGTCAACACTGCATTGGCTCCCTATTAAACATCGTATAAATTTTGAAATATTGCTGATTACTTACAAAGCACTAAATGGTTTAGCTCCGCAGTACTTGAGCGAGCTCTTAACGCGTTATAGTCCTTCGCGTCTACTGCGATCTCAAAATTCGGGCCAGTTGATAATACCTAGAATATCTAAATCGACTGCTGGCGGTAGATCCTTTTCCTATTTAGCATCAAAACTTTGGAACAATCTTCCTAACATGGTCCGGGAAGCAGACACAGTCTGTCAGTTTAAATCTAGACTAAAAACACATCTCTTTGACCTAGCATTCACATACAGTAATACATTATCGACTTCTATTATTCAATATTAGGCTGCATAGTTTAGGTCAGCCGGAACTGGGAAAACTTCCCTTAAATCCTGATGTACTCGTTACATCATAAGAATGGCGTCTACGCTAATTTTAGTGTCTTTGTTTTATCCCGAGGTTTACCTGCAGCCTGCCGGATCCAGGCCGTTTCCAGATCTGACGAAGGACCTTCGCCTGGCCCCGATGACAACGCAGTGCTGAAGTGCCAACTAGCCTCTCCCTATGGAGGATCCCTATACCACTCTACAGATAAAGCATTGTGGAATTTTTCGGTTCGCGTACCTACCCGAAGTGATAAAATAAAATAAAATTCTGCATCAAAATTTATAGACAAGACAAGTAGTTTGTTTAGGCATGGTTTGTAAGGAATTACAAGCCTGCGCACATATATTCAAACGCACATAACTATAGAATCAACGCCATCAGCGTCTATCACAGGTTCGCGTTTAAAGTCTGTTTAGAGAGAACGCCGTCGTCTTAGCGGCCCCTAATTTAATAACAAATGATCATTTAGACGAAGTGAATCAATCAAAACTAACTTTAGCTGGAAAAAACATTATTCAAGAACCACTATAAAACCAAACCAATCTCTGTTACCTTAAATTATATGTTTATCTCTGTAAAGCTGCTTTGAAACAATCTACATTGTTAAAAGCGCTATACAAATGAGGATGACTTGACTTGCAGCCGAACACACTCTCACTGAACGCTCATTTACTGAGATATCAACCTCATATGTGGAACACAACTTGCTTAGGTTTATGGCTTTGATTGTCTTGCAGTTTTAGAGTAAAACATGATTTTGAAAATATATATTGCATATAAAAATTGAAAATACTATGTTTGTGCATTTTTCATAACAATAAATGTAAAATTCGGTACATTTTTAAGTTAACTTGTTTAAACATTTTTCACTTCAGCAATAATCTGCCAAGTGTCGTCTTTGAAAAGAGATCAAACTTCAGTCTGTCGCTCTAAAGCGTTCAAGATTTACCACAGTTTAAGCTGGACATTTACTTCAGGTCTACGCTCAAAAAGTGAATAAATGGATTATAAATGCTGTGTAAATATAATTTAGTACCATAAAATCCTCTAAAATTAAACTAATTTTAGTTCAATAATGTTTTTTTACTTAATATTTTGTATTTTTAAAGTCAATTAATTTAATTGAAATATAAATAAAAAAATTCATGGAGACGTTAATACTTATGTGAAGGACGCATGTGATGCTGCTAAAATAAGCGGTTTGAAACCGAATCAATGATGTCTACTTTTGTTTTTTCTCTTATGAGCTTCAGATGCTTGTCTTTGTGAGCATCAGTACTCACTTAATAATGTTGGGTTAAAAATAACCCAACGAGTAACCCAACTATGGGGTGATATAGCACCTTCCCAACTGCGGGTTATTTTAACCCAATGCATTGGGTTAAAAGTAACCCAACAGTTAATTTAACAATTTATTTTTATTTATGACATTATTTTAATAAATAAAAAAGTTTCTAAATACAGATTGTTTATTTGTATAAAACAATAAATATGTCTTAACAAATACATTTTTTTTTAAATTAAAAACTAACTATTGGGGAGTCTAGGATTTAATGTAAATATACATAATTTTGTACATAAATTCAAAACACACAAGTGTACATACAACATACGTATTTAACCCAACAGCAGGGTTATTACTAGAAATTTCCAAACGATTAAAAAAACTTACCCAACATTTTTGGAAAAAATAACCCAACATAGTGACCCAATATGTGTAACTCAATGGTTGGGTTAAAAAAAATAAAACCCAATGTTTTTTTCCACTGTGTATAGGTTTAGTAAAAGATCAGGTTCATTATTGTGTTCATTCTGGTGCGCTCTTTCCCTGATCACTCTCACAAACTTTCTCTGAAGGGCGAACGTGGATTTCAAGCAACTTCGTAAAACAAAACGTCAATGCAAATGAAACGCAGCAGCTGTGAGGAAGCGTTCTGCCGTAATGACTCTTTAATTGAGCCGTACCTGATGGATGCGTGATAAAGCTCGTCATTAGGGTTCTCATCAGTCTCTCTCGGTAGAGCTGATCGTTGTTTCCCGCGCTGATGACGCGTCTCTGTTGATCTGAATAGAGCTGATGGGAACGGTTTGCATTCATTCGCTTGTTGCAGTGTAATTGCACTAAATAAACCATTCATTCAATCAAAACCATCAAAACCTTTTTTTTTTGCACTTGTTCTTTTTTTTATGTTCTTTTTTTTATGTTTCTGTATGTGTTGAATAGTGAATCTGAAGAAGTGTTCCTGTTTTTTTACCATAAAAAATCAAGGCCTTTTTCTAGGACAATTAGCATGTTTTTTGCATTGTGAGATTATTTTAAAAAGATGTACAGTGATTACAAAACAAATGTACAAGAATACATTTTTTTTTATAATCACTGCATAATTTAAAAATAATCCTAGATTAATAATGTAGTGATTACAAAAGAAAAAGTATTCTTATTACTTAGGCTATATTAGTTGAATAAATAAAAAAAAACAGTACAGCAAATGTTAACATGATTTGGAATTTACAAATATGTATTCATTTATTTGTTTGTGCATTACTCAAACAAATATTTTCATATTTTAAATAGCCTTTAATTTAGTTTAATAACATATAACAATTTTAATAAACATTTGTTAAATTCTCTTGTTTTTGGGGATAAAATGTGACCAGGACATTTCTTGACAGTTTTTGTGAGATTCATCTGCAAAAAATAAAATATTTCTGTCTTGTTTTCCAGCATAAACATCTAAACATTCTTAAATCAAGATGCATTTACTGGAGAAGCAAAAATGACTGAAGATATTAAATCTTGTTTACTGACAACTGTACAAACAAGAACAATGGATTCAGAAAAATAAGTTAATTTTTCTGACTCCATTGACAATATTTGTTCTTGTTTTAAACACAAACTCATTTTGATAATTTTTTCAGAAAACAAGACTTAATATCTTGAGTAATTTTGCTTCTCAGAGTGATTTAAGAATGTTTGTACAGTTTTGCAGTGATGCATTGTCTGTAAATCAAGAGCAGTGAAGCTGTAAAGTGTCTCTGAGTGTGTTCCAGTCGTGGTTTCACTCTTCAGAGCAGTTCTGCTGTTCTCGTCTCCACACATCTAGATAATGCAGGACTTCTGTGTCTCTCGCTGCTAAATATACAGTAAGAAGCTTTGAGAAAGTGCTAATGCACACATGCATTTCATCATGCATTTATTTTTATTTCTCCTAAGCACTGGAAAACTGTCACAGTTCTGTTTGGACGCTGTTTTCGTTTCATTTTCATGGACTTTTAGTTTGTTTTTTTCAGTCACATGTGTGTTTCCTTTGTTCAAGTTTCCCGCCTTTTATCAGTTGTCATGGTGATTCATTTGATCTGCACGCCTGTTTTTCATTTCCCTCATTTATCATGTATTTAAGTTGCAGTCTCTCAGTTCTCAGTCGTCTGGTACACAACTGTCTCTACACTGAGTTAATAAACTTGTTTTATTTTTATAGTCTTCATCATCATCTTCTTTGCAGTTACGTGACAGAAACTCTCTGCATTGTTTAAATTCAAATTCAAAAAACTTTATTATCTATCAACCAGTGCTAGAAATTTTTCTTTTGTTAAAAAGGCTCACATATATCACACACATCACAAAACACAATTAATGCAAAGAAAAAAGTACCTTACAATATGTCAAAAAAAATAAAGGCTTAAACCCAATAAACTAATAAAACCTTTGGTCTTATTTAAAATAGAAATAGCAGTAGGAATAAAAGAGTTCCTGTAAGCTTTATATTCATTCTGTGATCTAAAAGTAAAATCGATGTGTTTCTGTAATGCACCACTGATACAGACGGGCTTTTATCCTTCCGTGGGCGTTTATGTGCGGCATTAATTACTTTACACCTTAATGGCTCTCTCTCGTTATAATAGGTTAAAAATGTTTTTTGACTGAATAAAAAACACGTGGGCACACTGTAAAAAAATCTTTAGAAATTTACGGTAAAAAACGGCACCTGTGGTTGCCAGAAATTTACCGTAAAGAATATAGTAGCAACATTTTAGGTTTTTACAGACTTAACCGACCTATTGTGGTACTAATATCTGTTTTTGTACCGTTGTTATACACTGACAACCACCAATCACAGTGGAGACGAGAGTCACATGATCAATCAAAGCTCATCACAAGTAGCTTTTCCATAAGAGAGTTTATATTAATTTACAGAAGCTGCACAGTTTCATTCACACACACACTAAACACCATCATGGTAACACACATGACATTTAAAAATGCAATCAACATTAATTTAACAACATTAAATGCAACATAAAACCCTAATCTACATAACCGATTAGAAAAAAATATAAAGAAACATAATTATTTCAACAAAAATACATCAAATGTGAAGTGTCACCAGGGAATTGTGGGAATGTCAATTTTCGATTTTTCACTGTAAATTATACAAAGACTTGTTCCAAAAACTTTAAATATAATGGTATTTTACTGTAAAATTACATTAAATGTACGGTTAGATCTATCACAGTTATTCACCGTATAAAGTACGGAAACTTTCTGTTAACCAATTAATTGTTTTTCACCGTAGCGTTTATACAGTCTTTTACCGTAAAAATAACGATAATGTTTTACTGTGTGTGTGTATCAGTCGTCTGTACTTCAGATCAGTCGTTTGTTACTGTTTATGAGCAGAACTAATATCTCTCGTAATATCGAACTCTGAATCAAACTCACTGGGATTTTTCCCCCTCCGTTTATTTTCCTATTTCAGGAGTGTGTGAGAACTGACTGGCTGGACGTCATAAACCGTAAACCCATGATTGACGTGCGGTTTAATTAATTAATTATGAGTTCTTGGGAAGGTGACCGTCTGAGGCAGGAGTAGGAAAGTGTGTATTACAGTGTCTGCAAATCATAAAACCATGAACAGAAAGAAGCTCACAGGTTTTGTGTGTGTTCTGTGTGGAATTATGAGACTGAATG